>JAROYE020000019.1:23890-53426 GCA_029619315.2 Dynastes maya | reverse complement strand
CAAATAAAATACAAACATATTTATTGAACTAAAAGTTAAATACAAAGATAACAGTAAAACGATTATCACAAATAAAAATATATTATAATAATATCCCAAAACATAGATCTTTTGGGAGGCCAAAATTATCAAAGAACAAATTCATAGGCTAAGCAAAACTATCATAAAAAGCAAAATAGATTCCCAGTAAGGTAGAAGAAATATGCTAAACTGATAATTTTGACCTTAAACAAACAATAAAAAACGGCAGGACAAAGTACAAGTTTTCTTATTCGATTAAACCTTTCTTTGAAATTCTTATAGGAATTTTTTACTATCTCCGATCTTTGCCTTTCGCTCTGAGGAATTCCGAGCTAAGGCTCGGAAGATAGAGAATTTTTTCTTCTAATTCCGATTCTTTTGCCTTTCGCTCTGAGGAATTCCGAGCTAAGGCTCGGAAGATAGAGAATTTTCTTCTATCTTCCGATTTTTGCCTTTCGCTCTGAGATTCCGAGCTAAGGCTCGGAAGATAAATTTTTTCTTCTATCTTCCGATTATTGCCTTTCGCTCTGAAGGGATTCCGAACTAAGGCTACGGAAATTTAAAATTTTTTCATTCTATCTCCGATCTTTTGCTTTCGCTCTGAGGAATTCCGAGCTAAGGCTCGGATGATAGAGAATTTTTTCTTCTATCGTCCCGATTATTTTAGCCTTCGCTCTGAGGAATTCCGAAACTAAGCTCCCGAATAGAGAATTTTTTCTTCTATCATCCGATTTTTGCCTTTCGCTCTGAGGATTCCGACTAAGGCTCGGAAGATAGAGAATTTATTTTCTTCTATCTTCCGATTTCTTGCCTTTCGCTCTGAGGAATTCCGAGCTAATGACTTCGGAAGATAGAGAATTTATTTCTTCACATCTCCGATTCTTGCCTTTCGCTCTGAGGATTCCGACTAAGCTCAAGATAGAGAATTTTTTCCTTCTATCTCTCCGATTTTTGCCTTTTTGCTCTGAGGAATTCCGAGCTAAGGCTCGGAAGATAGAGAATTTTTTCTTCTATCTTCCGATTCTTGCCTTTCGCTTCTGAGGAATTCCGAGCTAAGGCTCGAAGATAGAAATTTTTTTCTTCTATCTTCCGATCTTTTGCCTTTCGCTCTGAGGAATTCCGAGCTAAGCTCGGAAGATAGAGAATTTTTTCTTCTATCTTCCGATTCTTGCCTTTCGCTCTGAGGAATTCCGAGCTAAGGCTCGGAAGATAGAGAATTTTTTCTTCTATCTCCCGATTTTTGCCTTTCGCTCTGAGGAGTTCCGAGCTAAGGCTCGGAAGATAGAGAATTTTTTCTTCTATCTTCCGATTCTTGCCTTTCGCTCTGAGGAATTCCGAGCTAAGGCTCGGAAGATAGAGAATTTTTTCTTCTATCTCCCGATTTTTGCCTTTCGCTCTGAGGAATCCGAGCTAAGTCGGAAGATAGAAATTTTTCTCTATCTTTCCGATTCTTGCCTTTCGCTCTAGGAATTCCGACTAAGGCTCGAATAGAAATTTTTCTTCTCTTCCGATCTTGCCTTTGCTCTAGGGTTCACGACTAAGGCTCGAAGATAGAATTTTTTCTTCTATCTCCCGATTTTTGCCTTTCGCTCTGAGGAGTTTCCGACTAAGGCTCGGAAGATAAAAATTTTTCTTCTTTTTTCCCGATTCTTGCCTTTCCTCTGAGGTTCCCGAGCTAAGGCCCCGGAAGATAAAAAATTTTTTTTTTTCTATCTCCCGTTTTTTTGCCTTTCGCTCTGAGGATTTTCCGAGCAAAAGGCTCGGAAAATGAAAATTTTTTTTTCTTCTATCCCCCCCTTTAAAAAATTTACGGGCACTTTTTCGCCCCTATCCTCCCCTTCGGCAGCCAAATTAAACCAACCCTTTTCCCCCCCAGAAAACCTCCGATCAGCTCCAGCCACCCTAAAACAGGAAAAACAGTTTAAAAAAAAACCATCTCTCAGAAACTCTTAACAAAATTTCACCTAGTCCCCCCAAGATTTCGCACTCTAAACACAAATCCTTTGCTTTCCAAAAAAATTTTTCACACATTTCTTTTCTACCCTTTGGCCTTCGGCAGCCAAAATTTTAACCAGACCCCTTCCCCCCCCTTAACCTCTATCGCCCCCCAGCCACCCTATAAACGGGAAAAAACACAGCAAAATAAAACCATCCTTCGAAACTTTTAAAAAAAAATTTTTCACCAGTCCCCCAAGTTTTTCGAAACTCTAAACACAAACCTTTTTGTTTCCAAAAAAATTTTCAGCACTTTCCCGTTCTACCCTTTGGCCTTTTGGGCAGCCGAATTTAAACCAGATCCTTCCCCCCCAGAAACCCTCTGACAGCTCCAGCCACCCTAAAAACCCGGAAAAACCCCGCTAAAAAAAAAACCATCTTTTGAAACTCTTAACAAAATTTCCCTGGGCCCCCCCAAAGTTTTTCGAAACCTAAACCAATCCTTTGCTTCCAAAAATTTTCGCACTTTTTCTTTTTCTATCCCCCCTTCGGCACCGAAATAACCAGATCCTTACCCCCCAGAACCTCTGATCGCTCCACCCACCCTATAAACGGGAAAAAAACACAGCTAAAAAAAAAACCACTCTCAAAAACTCTTAACAAAATTTCACCTAGCCCCCCAAGTTTCGCACTCTAAACAAAAACCCTTTTTGTTTTCCAAAAATTTTCCCGCACTTTTTCGTTCAAACCCCGGGGCCTTGGGCAAGCCGAAATTAACCAGAACCCCTTACCCCCCAGAAACCCTTTCAAATCACCCCGGGCCCCCCTAAAAACGGGAAAAAACAGCTAAAAAAAAACCCCCCTTCAGAAATTTCTTAAAAAAATTTCCCCCTATTTCCCCCCAAGTTTTTTCCGCACTCAAAAACCAAACCCTTTTTGTTTCCAAAAAATTTTTCACACATTTCTTTTCTATCCTCCCTTCGGAAAGCCGAAATTAACCAGATCCTTACCCCCCAGTAACCTCTGATCACCCCAAACCCCCCCAAAAAACCCGGGAAAAAACACAGCAAAAAATAAAACCATCCTCAAAACTTTTAAACAAAATTTCACCTACCCCCCCCAAAGATTTCGCACCTAAACACAAACCCCTTTGTTTCCCCAAAATTTTGCACACATTTCTTTTCTATCCTGCCTTCGGCGGGCCAAAATTTAAACCAGATCCTTACCCCCCATAACCCTGATAAACTCCAGCCACCCTAAAAACCGGGAAAAAAAAACAGCTAAAATAAAACCACCCTCTCAAAAACTTTTAACAAAATTTAAACCAAAGTCCCCCCAAAATTTTTCCATCAAAACCCCAAACCTTTGTTTCCCAAAAAATTTTTCAGCACATTTCGTTCTATCCTGCCTTCGGCCCCCCAAAAATTTCCCAAATTTCCTCCCCCCAACATCCCGGATCATTTTCCAGCCCCCAAAAAACAGGAAAACACAGCAAAAAATAAATCTTTCCCGAAAACTCTTAAAAAAATTTTCATCTATCTCCCAAAAATTTCCCCCTCAAAACCCAAAAATTTCCTTTGTTTCCCAAAAATTTTAAACCAGCCCCTTTCTTTCCCAAATCCTGCCTTCGGCACCCAAAAATTTAAAAAACCAGATTCCTACCCCCACCCCCCTCTGTCACCCCCAGCCACCCTATAAACGGGAAAAAACACAGCAAAAATAAAATCACCCTCTCAGAAACTCTATCTAAATAAAACACCCCAAAAAACCTTCGAATTTTCAAATCATAAAAAAACTTTTTTTATCAAAACTTAAATCAAAACCAAAAATAACCAACCCACCCCTCCGATTTCCCCAAAATCCCCTGCTTAATAAAATTTTAAAAAACATAAAACAAATCTAACTTTTCCGACTACTAATAGTTTACTTTCCCCCCAAACTAACTTAAAATTTTTCTATACAAACATTTTTGCATAGACTTAAATAAATAATTTGTTTTAAAAATAAAAAAAAACGGGGTAGTTATAAGATAAACCCCTTTTTAAAAATTTAAAACCATTTTTATTTGGGAACTTCAAATTTTTTAGATTAATAGTAATTTTTTAATTAGATGGACTAAGGGACCTTCCCCCCAGTAACCTTTTGTTTAATTTATTATTAACCAAAACTTTCTGCATAACTATTTTTTTCCCTTTTAAAAATTAAAAATAAATCATAGTTAAATCCTAGTTATCAAATAGGTTTTAAGAGGGAAAAATTTTCCTTTATCTATCATTAAATTTATTGAAATATATAAATGTTTAACAGTTATAAAAAAATATAAATTTTAATTTTTTATTTTTAAAATATGAAATTATGAAAATTTTTAAAATTTTAAAAAAAACCCCTAAAAAATATTTTTAAATAGTTTCTTTTATATTTTTAAAATAAATAATTATTTTTACTACGCTTCTATTATATATAAGTAAGATAAGATATACAAAAAATTTAATATATGAAGATAAATTTTTAAAATTGTTAATAAAAATTCTATTTTAATTATAAATAATATTGTTTTAACTCTTTTCTTTTTTTTTCCCCCAAAACCCCATCAGGCAGGGTATACCTATAATTTGGGAAAAGGATCCAAAAAACCCAAAAACCTAATCAAAAATAAATAAAAAAATTAAATATACATGTTTAATAACCCCAATTAGTGATAAAAAAATAATACACGTATCTAATAATAAAATTTTTTTATTTTATTAATATATAAATGTTTTAAAATCTTGTAATATTTTTCGTAACATTTTTTTTTAAGGACGGTCGTTTTTTTAAATTTTGAAAAAATGACTTGAATTTCCTCACCAAAAATGCAACACCCCAAATTTCCCCCCAAAAACCCAAAAAAAAATTTTTTTTTTTTCAGGGGGTTTAAAAAACCCCCTTCTAATTCCGAAAATCAAAAAAAAAAAAAAAATACAAAAAAGGCAAAAAAAAAATCGGGCCCCAAGTGACGGGGGTTTTACTGTTTAAAAAAATTTTGATGCCCCCACTTTTTTTTTTTTTTTGTCACACAGAGGAAAAAAAAATTTTTTTGGGGGGGGGGGGCAATTTTCATAAAGTCAATTTCCTAGCTAAAATTTTTTAGTTTAAAATTTCCCTAAAATCAAAAAACAACCAATAACTAAACCATTATATATAATTCCTAAATGAGCCCCAAATTTTAACGGGGAAAACAAAGCAAAAAAAAACCATCTCCCTGAAACTATGAAAACTCCTGGCTTGTCCAAAAAATTTCCACCCAAAAAAATTTTTCGGGCATAAAAAACCTCCCAAAGAATTTCACCCCCTACCCTTTCCCCTGGCAGCCGAAATTAACCCAATATTTTGGCCCTTCCAGTAACCTCGATCGCTCCAGACCCTATAAACAAAAAACCACCCTTAAAATAAAACTATCTCCCAAAAACTATGAACAAACTCCCGGCTTGTCCAAAAAATTCTGCAGCCTAAAAAAAATCTTCGGGCTTCAAAGTCCTACCCAAAACCATTTCACTCTATCCGGGCCCCTGGCAGCCAAAATTAACCAGTTTCCTGGCCCCCAACATCCCCCTGATCAGCCCCAGCCCCCCTTTATAAACAAAAAAACACAGCTAAAAATAAAACTATTCCCGGGACTATAACAAACCCCCGGCTTGTCCAAAATTCTGCAGCCTAAAACAAACTTCTGCTTAAAAGTCCTAGCCAAGCCCTTTCCCTCTATCCCCCCCTGGCAGCCAAAATTTTCCCCGACCCGGGGGCCCCCAAACCCTAAATCACCCCAACCCAAAACCCATATAAACAAAAAAAACACAGTAAAAAAAAACTATTTCACCCGAAACTAGGGAAAAAACCCTCCCGGCTTGCCACAAAATTCTCCCGCCAAAAACAAACCCTTCTGCTTAAAAGTCCTACCAAAAACCTTTCCCACTCTACCCTTTCCCCGGGCCCAGCCAAAATTTAAACCCCAGATCCGGGCCCTTTCCCAGTAACCTCTGATCAACCCCAGCCACCCCTATAAACAGAAAAACAAAAGCTAAAAAAAAAACTATCCCCCCGGAAAACTATGAACAAACTCCCGGCTTTTCCCAAATTCGGGCAGCCTAAAAAAAATCTTCTGCTTAAAATTCCAAACCAAAACCCCTTTCCCTCTACCCTTTCCCCTGGCCCGCGAAATTAACCAGATCCTGGCCCCCAACTCCACTAAATCGCCCCAGCCACCCTAAAAACGGAAAAACACGGGCAAAAAAAAACTATTTTCCCGGGGAGACTATAAACAAACCCCCGGGTTTTTGCCCAAACAAAATTCGGGCAGCCTAAAAAAAATCTTTTTTGCTTCAAAGTTACCCAAAGATTTTTTCACTCTCCCCTCCCTTTCGGCAGGCCGAAATCAAAAAAAACCCTACCCTAAAACTTTTCCCTGATCCACACCAGCCACCCTATAACAAAAAAAAAAACAAAAAAAGGCCTTTTCAAAAAACCCCATGAAAAAACCCTTTTGGTTTCCAAAAAATTCTCCAGCCAAAAACAAACCCTTCTGCTAAAAAACCCTAGCCAAGACATTTCACTCTATCCTGCCTCCGGCAGCCAAAATTTAAACCGATTCCTACCCCCCCCAACACCCTCTGATCAGCCCCACCCCCCCCAAATAAACAGGAAAAACCCCGCTAAAATAAAACCACCCCTGAAACTAGGAACAAACCCCTTTGGTTGTCCAAAAAATTTCTCCAGCCAAAAAAAATCTTCTGCATAAAAAACCTACCAAAAATTTCCCACTCTATCCTGCCCCCGGGCGCCAAATTTAAACCAGATTCCCCCTCCCCCAACATCCCTGATCAGCTCCCCCCCCTAAAAACAGGAAAAACACAGCTAAAAAAAACCCCATCTCCCAAAACCTATGAACAAACCCCTTTTGGTTTTTTCCAAAAAATTTCTCCAGCCAAAAAAAATCTTCTGCATAAAAAACCTACCCAAAAACCTTTTTCACTCTACCCCGGCACCCCGGGCAGCCAAATTTTAACCAGATTCCTCCCCCCAACATCCTCTGATCAGCTCCAGCCACCCTAAAAACGGGAAAAACACACTAAAATAAAACATCCCCCGGGAAACTATGACAAATTCCTTTGGCTTTTTCCCCAACAAAATTCTGCACCTAAAACAAATTTTTCTGCTTCAAAACCCAGCCAAGACTTTTTCACTCTATCCTGCCTTCGGCAGCCGAAATTAACCAGATTCCTACTCCCCAACATCCTCTGACCCAGCCCAGCCACCCTAAAAACAGGAAAAACACAGTTTAAAATAAAACTATCTCCCGGAAACTATGAACAAACTCCCGGTTTTGTCCAAAAAAATTCTCCAGCCAAAACAATCTTCTGCATCAAAACCTACCCAAAGACTTTTCACTCTATCCTCCCTCCGGCACCCCAAAATTTAAAACCTTTTTCCTCCCCCCAACATCCTCTGATAAAGCTCCACCACCCTAAAAACGGGAAAAAACCAAAAGTTTAAAAAAAAACCCATCTCCCGGAAACTATGAAAAAACTCCTGGTTTGTCCAAAAATTCTCCACCCTAAAAAATTTTCTGCATAAAAAACCTAGCCAAGACATTTCACTCAAATCCCCTCCCCCGGGCAGCCAAATTTAACCGTTTTCCTACCCCCCAACATCCTTGTTTCAGTTTCCAGCCACCCTAAAAACAGGAAAAAAAATGGGCTAAAAAAAAACCATCTCTCAAAACCCCTTAAAAAAATTTTCACCTAGTCCTCCCAAATTTCGCACTCTAAACCAAACCCCTTTTGTTTCCCAAAAAATTTTCGCACATTTCGTTCAAATCCTCCCTTCGGCAGCCAAATTTAACCAGATCCTTACCCCCAAAACCCCCTGATCAGCTCCACCACCTAAAAAACAGGAAAAACATCTAAAAAAAAAACCATCTCTCAAAACTCTTAAAAAAATTTTTCACCTATCCCCCCAAGTTTTTCCACTCTAAACAAATCCTTTGTTTCCCAAAAAATTTTTCAGCACATTTCGTTCTATCCTGCCTTCGGCACCAAAAATTTAAACCCAAATTCCCTACCCCCCAAAATTATCCCTGTCAGTTTCTAGCCACCCTAAAAACAGGAAAAACCAGCTAAAAAAAAACCACCCCTCTCAAAACTTTTAAACAAAATTTCCCTATCCCCCAAGTTTTCCCGGCACCCCTAAACACAAACCCTTTTGGGTTTCCCAAAAATTTTTTCCAGCACATTTCGTTCTACCCCCTTTTGCCTCCGGCACCAAAAATTAAACCAGTTTCCTCCTCCCCATATCCTCTGATCGCCCCAGCCCCCCTAAACCCCGGGAAAAAACACAGCTAAAATAAAACCTCTCTCGAAAACCCCAAACAAATTTTCCCAAATTCCCCCAAAATTTTTCGCACTCTAAACAAAAACCCTTTTGCTTCCAAAAATTTTCAGCAAAATTTCTTTTCTACCCTTTTCCTTCGCACCCAAAATTTTAACCCAAATTTCCCCTACCCCCCAATTCCTTTTGATAAACCCAAAGCCACCCTATAAACGGGAAAACACAGCAAAAAAAAAACCATCCCCGAAATTTTTCTATCCCCGGGTTTAAAAAAAAGCCCACCCCCCCAACTGCCAAACCCTTAAACTTTCCCAACTTCATATTAAACAAAATTTTAAACCCCAAAAATAAACCTTTTAAAACTCACCGACCCCTTTCCCAAAAAATCGATTTGGCACTATAAGTATTTTAGAATTTTTTTAAAAAAAAAAAATTTTTTTTTTTCCCTTTTCCCTCGTTTAACTTTAAACCTTTCTTTTTTTTAAAACCAAACCAAAATTTTTTATATAAAATTATTTAAAACAAAAAACTTAAAAACAAATTAAATTTTAAAAATAGAAAAACTGTGGGTTTATAAAAAACCCTTTTAAACTTAACCTTTTTTTACTTTGGAACTTCTTTAATTGTTTGGGGATTAATATAATTTTTAATTAGATAAAAACAAAGGGGCCCTTTAAACCCCCCAGTAACCTCTTTTTAATTTTTTAATTAACCAAACTTTTTTCAAACTATTTATTTTCCTTTAAAATAAAAAAAATATAATTTTTAAATACCTATTTAAATAAAAGGGGGTTTATAATGAGGAAAAAATGTTCCATTATCTTTTCATTAAATTTTTGTAATATAATAAATGTTTAAAAACTTTTATATAAAAATATAAATTTAAATTATTATATATTAATTAAAATTTAAATTTAAACTTTTTAAATTTTCCTAAAACCAAATATTTTTTAAAATAGTCTATTTATATTTTAAAATAAATAATTATTTTTTAACCATATCGCTTCTATTATAAAAAGTAGAAAAAGATATACAAAAAAATAATTATAAAAAAATTTAATTTTTAAATTGTTAAAAAATTAAAAAACTATTTTTAATAATAAAAATAATTTTATTAATTAATCTTTTTTTCTTTTTCCCCAAAAAATTCTATCAGGCGGGGTATCCCTTAAAATTTGGGTAAAAAATCCAAAAAACCCAAAAACCAATCAATAATTATAAAAATTAAAATATCCCATTTTAAATAATTTAAATTAGTGTAAAAAAATAATAAAACTTATCTAATAAAAAAATTTAATTTATTTTTTATAAAAATGCTTATACTGTAATTTTCCCAGTACATTTTTTTTTAAGGAGGGGTTTCCCGACTTTTTGATTTTGAAAAAAGACTTGATTTCCTCACAAAAAATGTAACACCCAAATTTCCTCAAAAACCCAAAAAAAATTTTTTTTTTTTTCGGGGGTTTTAAAAAAACGCCTTCTAATTCCAAAAAAAAAAAAAAAAAAAAAAACACAAAATGCAAAAAAAAAATCACCCAAAGTGCCCCTTTTTACTGCAAAAAAAATTTGATGCACACATTTTTTTTTTTTTTGTCGAACAGAGTGAAAAAAAAAAATTTTTGCCCGATTGGCCAAATTTTCCATTTAAAACCCAATTCTCCCCTTAAAATTTTTTTACCTGAAACCCCACAAAACAACAATATTCAAAAAACCTTTTGGAATTCTCAAGGAAATTTTGATTTTTTTAGTAAAAAATTTTATAAAAAAATTTTCCCCAAAAATTTTTTTATAAAATTTAAAAAATAACCCCTACAACCAAAAAGAATCCTCTCCCCTAGTTATCAAAAAAACCCAAGTACATTTTTTTTACTAAGTCCCCTACTTTCTCTTTTTTCCCCCCAACTTTCCCTTCTACCAAACAAATGAAAATTTTTGTAGACACCCTTTTTTAAAAAAATAAAAAAAGTGTCCCCTGAATAAAGAGTTATTTTGATAGAATAAAAAATGTGATCAATCACCTTCATTAAAAAAGATAAGCTAACTAAGCTACTGGGTTCATACCCCATCAATAAAGGTCCACCCCTTTTCTTTTTGGTCTATTATAAAATTCTATTCTACACCTCCCTAATAACTGGTACCTTGATTGCCATCTCTGCTTACTCTGGAATAAGAATGTGAATTGGCCTAGAAATTAACCTCCTTTCCATAATTCCTCTAATAAGAAGAACAAATAATATAATAGCATCAGAAGCATCCCTAAAATATCTTGTTACACAAGCTTTAGCCTCCTCCCTCCTTCTATTTTCTATCATCTTCATATCCATAAATGATATATTTAACATAAACTACTGCCCTTACCTAAGACTAGTTTTCAACACAGCCCTATTTACCAAAATAGGAGCTGCCCCCTTCCATTTCTGATTCCCTGAAGTAATTGATGGCCTCTCATGAATCAACACAATAATTATACTAACCTGACAAAAGCTAGCCCCAATAGTTTTAATCATACTATCAACTAACTCATTTCTTTACATAATTATTGTAATAATCTTCAGAATAACAGTAAGAGGAATCATAGGACTTAAAACCAAACAAGACTTCGAAAAATTCTAGTCTTTCCTCAATTAATCATATTGGCTGAATAATTGGAAGAATAATACTAATAGAAACAATCTGATTATTCTACTTCCTAATTTACTCCATCATTACAGTCAATATCATTCTTATCTTTAACAAACTGAACATCTTCCATTTAAATCAACTTTATATTTCAATAAACTATGACCATAACTTCAAAATATTCTTTATCTTAAATTTTCTTTCACTTGGAGGACTCCCCCCTTTTTTAGGATTTATACCTAAATGACTAACAATCCAATTACTTACAGAAAGAAATCTATTTTTTGTCGCTTTTATTATAGTCCTGATAACACTAATAACCTTATTCTTCTATATACGAATCACCTTTTCCTCTCTTCTCCTATCAAAAACTCACATTACATACTACAAGCATGCACCTATAAAAAATCACCTCATAATGATTCTCAATTATACTTCAATTATAGGCCTAATTACTATTACCTTCTTATTTAACTTGATTTAAAGGATTTAAGTTAAAAAAACTAAGAACCTTCAAAGTTCTAAATAAAGTAAGCACTTTAAGCCTTAGGGACCCCCCCACCTTCAAGTTTGCAACTTGACATCCTATTTAGACTACAAGGCCTGACAAAGGAATTTAAAATTCGTATGTAAATTTACAGTTTACCACCTAACCTCGGCCACTTTATCGATCAAATGACTTTTTTCAACAAACCATAAAGACATTGGAACTCTATACTTCCTATTTGGAAGATGATCCGGAATAGTTGGAACATCATTAAGTCTCCTAATTCGGGCCGAACTAGGAAATCCTGGGTCATTAATTGGTGATGATCAGATCTATAATGTTATCGTAACAGCCCACGCTTTTATTATAATTTTTTTTATAGTTATACCCATTATAATTGGGGGATTCGGAAATTGGCTTGTCCCCTTAATACTTGGGGCCCCAGATATAGCCTTCCCGCGAATAAATAACATAAGATTCTGGCTCCTCCCTCCCTCATTAACCCTTCTTCTAGCTAGAAGAATAGTAGAAAACGGAGCTGGGACTGGCTGAACAGTATACCCACCCCTCTCTGGAAACATTGCTCATAGAGGAGCCTCTGTTGATCTCGCAATTTTTAGCCTACACTTAGCAGGAATTTCTTCTATTCTAGGGGCAGTAAATTTTATTACAACTGTAATTAATATACGTTCAACCGGAATATCCTTTGACCGAATACCTCTATTTGCCTGATCAGTAATACTAACTGCAATTCTCCTCCTTCTCTCCCTTCCTGTCCTTGCAGGGGCTATTACTATACTTCTTACTGATCGTAACATCAATACCTCCTTCTTTGACCCAGCTGGAGGAGGGGACCCTATCTTGTACCAACACCTATTCTGATTCTTTGGGCATCCTGAAGTCTACATTCTAATTTTACCCGGGTTCGGGATAATTTCCCATATCATTAGTCAAGAAAGAAGAAAAAAAGAAACATTTGGAACCCTGGGAATAATTTACGCCATAATAGCAATTGGCTTATTAGGATTCATTGTATGAGCCCACCATATATTCACAGTGGGAATAGATGTTGACACACGTGCCTACTTTACATCCGCAACAATAATTATTGCTGTTCCAACAGGAATTAAAATCTTTAGGTGACTTGCCACATTCCATGGGTCTCAACTTAACTACTCCCCATCTCTTCTTTGATCTCTAGGCTTTGTTTTCCTGTTTACAGTAGGAGGCTTAACCGGGGTAGTCTTAGCTAACTCATCAATTGACATTATTTTACACGACACATACTACGTGGTAGCTCATTTTCACTATGTCCTTTCTATAGGAGCTGTATTTGCCATCATAGCTGGATTCATCCACTGATTTCCGTTATTTACTGGGCTAATAATAAATAGCAAGTTCTTAAAGATCCAATTTTTTACTATGTTCATCGGCGTTAACATAACATTCTTCCCTCAGCACTTTCTTGGACTTAGTGGAATACCACGTCGATACTCTGACTATCCAGATGCTTACACAACATGAAACATAATTTCTTCTATTGGCTCACTAATTTCGCTCGTTAGAATCTTCATCTTCGTCTTTATTCTCTGAGAAAGATTTGTTTCTGTCCGAAAAACGCTATCCCCATTAAGATTATCAACATCAATCGAATGAATGCAAAAGCTCCCCCCTGCAGAGCACAGATATTCTGAACTCCCTATTCTAACTAATTTCTAATATGGCAGAATAGTGCAATGGTCTTAAACTCCATTTATAAAGGCTAGCCTTTTTTTAGAAATCGCTACATGAAAAATACTATCACTTCAAGATGGAGCGTCCCCTTTAATAGAACAGCTCACCTTTTTCCACAATCATGCAATAATAATTCTTTTCATAATTACTGTCCTAGTTGGATATATAATAAGAACCCTGTTCTTTAACAAATTTAACAACCGATACCTTCTTGAAGGTCAAACAATTGAAATTATTTGAACAACACTCCCCGCTATCACACTAGTTTTCATTGCCCTCCCGTCCTTACGTCTTCTCTACCTTCTTGACGAAATCAATAACCCCCTAGTATCAATCAAAGCAATTGGTCACCAATGGTACTGATCATACGAATATGGGGATTTTAAAAACTTCGAATTTGACTCCTACATACTGTCCCCAGACTCCCTAAAATTAAATAGATTTCGCCTGTTAGATGTAAATAACCGAATAATTGCCCCATTCAACTCTCAAATTCGATTAATAGTTACAGCAGCAGACGTAATCCACTCATGGACAATTCCTGCATTCAGTGTTAAAATTGACGCAACCCCAGGCCGATTAAACCAAATTAGATTTCTAATAAATCGAGCCGGGCTATTTTTCGGTCAATGCTCTGAAATCTGCGGAGCTAACCACAGATTTATACCCATTACAGTAGAAAGAGTTCCCCCTACAATCTTCACTAAATGAATTTATAAGATAAACACATTATCATTAGATGACTGAAAGTAAGTAATGGTCTCTTAAACCAATCAATAGTAATTTAACGTTTACTTCTAATGATCACTCCCCCCCCCCCCAAAAAAAATTTAGTTAATTAATAACATTAACTTGTCAAGTTAAAATAATCTTTAAGATAATTTTTAATTCCTCAAATAGCTCCTCTTAACTGACTAGCTTTATTTTTTTTATTCATTACCGTATTTCTAATCTTTAACGTAATCAACTATTTTACCTTCCTTTATCCGCCAAAAAAGCCTAGCTTACAAAAAACCTCTAAAAAAATTAGTTGAAAATGATAACTAACCTATTTTCCTCATTCGACCCTTCCTCATGCCTTAGATTATCTTTAAACTGACTAAGAACCTTTCTAGGAATTATATTAATTCCGTCCACTTTCTGATTAATCCCCTCGCGATATAGAATATTATGAAATAACATTACCATAATACTTCATAATGAGTTTAAAACTTTAATCGGCCCTAGAGTTAAAGGAAGGACCTTAATCTTTGTCTCCCTATTCTCTATAATTCTATTCAACAACTTCCTAGGATTATTCCCATACATTTTTACCAGAACTAGACATATAGTATTAACCATGACCCTAGCCCTCCCCCTGTGATTCAGATTTATAATTTACGGGTGAACTAATCACACTATTCACATATTTGCCCACCTCGTTCCTCAGGGAACACCCCCAGCTCTAATATCATTTATAGTTCTAATTGAAACGATTAGAAATGTAATTCGCCCAGGGACACTAGCCATTCGACTATCTGCAAATATAATTGCTGGTCATCTCCTAATTACTCTATTAGGCAACACAGGCTCATCCCTAGGCTTAATTACGTTAAGAATCCTATTATTTATTCAAATCTTACTGATCGTTTTAGAAGCTGCTGTAGCCATTATCCAGTCCTATGTATTTGCAATTCTAAGAACTCTATACTCCAGAGAAGTAAAATAATGTCAACACACAAGAACCATCCCTATCACTTAGTCGATCCTAGACCATGACCAATCTTAGGAGCCTTTAGAGCCATAGTAGTCCTTGTAGGGCTAATTAAATGATTCCACTTCTATGATAATTCCCTGTTTCTATTCGGAACATTTATTACTATTCTAATTATATATCAATGATGGCGAGACATTGTTCGAGAAGGGACATTTCTAGGATTACACACTTACCCAGTAACAATAGGCCTACGGTGAGGAATAATCCTCTTTATCACTTCAGAAGTATTTTTCTTTATTTCCTTCTTCTGGGCCTTTTTCCACAGGAGACTGTCACCTTCAATTGAATTAGGAATAAATTGACCCCCAAAAGGAATCACCCCGTTTAATCCCCTCCAAATTCCCTTATTAAATACCTTAATCCTATTAACATCAGGTTTAACTGTAACCTGGGCCCATCATAGACTAATAGAAAATGATTATAAACAAGCCCTCCAAGGATTAGGTCTTACTGTTATACTTGGCCTATACTTTACAATCCTTCAGGCTTATGAATATATCGAAGCCCCGTTTACCATTGCTGACTCAGTTTATGGGTCTACATTCTTTGTAGCAACAGGATTCCATGGCCTCCACGTCATTATTGGAACTACCTTCTTAGCTGTATGTTTACGACACACTATAATCTTTCTCCTGTTCCTCATTTTGGGTTTTTTGAAGCCGCTGCATGATACTGACACTTTGTTGACGTAGTCTGATTATTCCTATATATTTCTATCTACTGATGAGGTAGCTATTTATGTAGTATATTAATTATATTTGACTTCCCAATCAAAGCCTGGGGAACAGTATAAAAACCCCAAAAAATCTTCTTAACTGTATTACCATCATCTCTTTTATCATTAAAAATATTTTAATTTCATATTCATCTAAAAAAAAAGTTTCATAGACCAAAAAAAGCATCCCCCTTTTGAATGTGGGTTTCCCCCAAAAAAGATCCCCGTATACCCTTCTCTTTTATTTCTTTTTAATTGCATAATCTTCCTTATTTTGAGTTGAAATTGCCCTCCTGATCCCAATTATCCTTATTTAAAAATAACAATTTCTAACCTATCTCTATTTTCCACTATTATTTTCAATTTTTTTCTATTAATTGGGCTTTACCATGAATGACCCAGGGGGCTCAAAACTGAGCATTTAGGTTATGTTAAACATCCCCTTTAAATTTTGCACTTAAAAAAGTTTGATAAATAAATTTCCCTTTAAAATAAGAAAAAAACTTTGTTTTAGTTTCGCCAAAACCCTCGGGTGAGATAAACCCTTTATTTAAATTAATTAAAACCAAAAAAGGTTCCCCACTGTTAATGGTGCAAAAAAAAATTCTCCATTAAAGGGAAAATAAATACCCAAGAATAAGCTTCTAACTTAATTTTTTAGCACGAAACTCTTTAGATTTTATTTGTTAGTTTAATAAAAATTACTTTTCAATTAAAATTAAAATCTATCTTACAATTTTTAAAATATCACTACTTCCTAGATATTTTCAAATTTTGCTCTTTTAAGCTTTTTAAAAATAAAAAAATAAGTATATAATATATATATCCTCATATAGCATAAAATAAAAATACCTTTAAATTTATTGTGATCAGAAACTGAAAAAACACGAGAATTCTTCATCTGTTTAAAAAATTTCTGCCCACCAAATACTCTGATCATCCTTGTAATAATCTAAAAATTTTTTTACCCAAATTTAAATAAGGTAAAATTTATCCAAACGTAAAATTAAGGCATTATTCATATGTTAGAAAAAAAAATTTTAAATTTTAAAGTTGCTAATGACTTAACTGAATAACTCAAGGAAAACTTGGACAGTTCAATCCCAAACCAAACCCCCTATAAAAAAAAAACAACCAAAGTTACTTTTCATTAACCTAGAAAACAAAAAAAAATGGGGGGTAGGAACATTAGTCACCTAAAACTCTACCCCCAAGATAACTAAAAAATTTAAAAACCTGACAACCCTTTTTAATTATCCCCCCCTCACTAACCAATTCAAAGAAATAATTAAAACCCCTACCAAAGAATAAAAAAACTAACCAAAAAGTAAAACAAACAGTAAAACCCGGGTAGAAACATAATATCCCAAAGAAAAAACTATTAATAATCCCTAAACAACTTCTAGAATTGGGTCCTTCGAGAAAAACCCTGAAAAAAACGAACCACACAAAGACAAATTTGAAATAATAAAATAACAACACGTTAGAGGTATTTGCACAATAAGTCCTCCTATATACCGGATATCTTGGCAATTTCCCAAATTATGAATTATACACCCCGCACATAAAAACAACAAAGCCTTAAATAAAGCATGCATCAACAAGTGAAAAAAAGCTAAATTATATTCCCCTATTGCTAAGATTCCTATTATTAGACCAAGTTGCCTTAACGTTGATAGAGCAATAATCTTCTTTAGATCAAATTCAAAATTAGCCCCGGCTCCTGCTATAAATATTGTTATCCTACCAATGAACAACAACAAAAACATTATATTCTCTGACAAAGAAAAATTAAAACGGATCAGTAAATAAACACCTGCTGTAACTAATGTAGAAGAATGAACCAATGAAGAAACAGGTGTAGGGGCAGCCATCGCTGCCGGGAGCCAAGAAGAAAAAGGGAGCTGAGCTCTTTTAGTTAAAGCTGCAAGTACAACCAACATTCTAATATAGTTTATTTCTTCAGACCCTCTTATATAATCCACATAAAAAACATAGTTAAATCCTCCATAGTTCAATATTCAAGCAATTGCTATTAATAAAGCAACATCCCCAATTCGATTGGTAAGTGCTGTAATTATACCCGCATTATAAGACTTCACATTCTGGTAATAAATAACTAAAGCATATGAAACTAATCCTAATCCATCCCATCCTAACAAAATTCTAATCAAATTTGGACTAATAATTAATAACATTATAGAGAGAACAAATAAAGAAACCAGTATAATAAAACGATTAATAAAAATGTCCCCCTCTATATATTCCTCCCTATAAAAGACCACTATTGACGAAATAAATAATACAAACCTTATAAATAATAAGGACATTCAATCCAACAAAACTGTCATCATAATTCCACACGAATTAATGTTTAACACCTCATACTCTAACAAAATTATACCCAAACTATAAAAACCCCATCCCCCTAGAAAAGACACAATCCTAAAAAATAAAAACACAACAAAATAAACTAAACAAATAATTTAAAGTAAAAACTACATCTCTAGCACCACAAACCAGCATTTTAATTAAACTATTTAAATTACAACCACAGAACCACAAATTCTCTCTTCATAACTAAAAGATTCAATGGCAATCAATGTAACACCAACAACAAATACTCACGGATAGACCCATTAGAAAAAGAATATAACCCTATATAAATCTTACCATGCTGAATATAGGAATATAAATAAAGAGTATAAGCTGCACTAAAAAAAGAAAGGGATATAATAAATAACATAACCCAGCTCCTCCAACTGACTAGACTATTAATAAGTATAATCTCTCCTAGAAGATTCAACGAAGGAGGGGCAGCCATATTACAACATCTGAATAAAAACCATCACAGAGCCATTGAAGGTATTAAATTAATTAAGCCCTTATTCAAAAAAAACCTCCGCCTCCCAGTCCGCTCATATACAATATTGGCCAAACAAAATATCCCTGAAGAACAAAGTCCATGAGCAATTATCATTACCAGCGCCCCTGATATACCCCAATAATTCAATGTTATAATTCCCCTAAACGCTAAACCTATATGACTCACCGAAGAATAAGCAATTAATGACTTAATATCAACCTGACGTAAACAAATCAATGACACAAAAATCCCGCCTACTATTCTCATAACAATAAATAAAAAATTAACCTTAGCCCCAACACCTAAAAAAAGGAGTATAAAGCGCATCAGCCCATAACCCCCTAATTTTAACATCACACCAGCCAAAATTATTGACCCCGCTACAGGTGCCTCAACATGAGCCTTAGGAAGTCACAAATGAACAGAATACATTGGAACCTTAATAAAAAAAACTATGCACATACATATATATATAAAGAATCTCCCATTCACATCAGAAATAAAACAAAAATCCAATCTACTTATAATCTTATAATAATAAAAAATAGAGATCATTATTGGTAATGAAGCAAATAACGTATAAAACAAAAGATAAATTCCAGCCTGTAAACGCTCCGGCTGATACCCTCAGCCCACAATTAAAATCAATGTAGGGATTAACCTTACTTCAAAAAACAAATAAAATACAAACATATTTATTGAACTAAAAGTTAAATACAAAGATAACAGTAAAACGATTATCACAAATAAAAATATATTATAATAATATCCCAAAACATAGATCTTTTGGGAGGCCAAAATTATCAAAGAACAAATTCATAGGCTAAGCAAAACTATCATAAAAGAAAGCAAATCACTTCCCAAGATATAAGAAATATGCCTAAACTGATAATTTGACCTAAACATAAAACAATACAAAAACGTGAGAACAAAGTACAAGTACTGATTTAATCAAAACCTATTCTTTATAAATCTTATAGGAACTAAACAAACTAAAGCTAACAGAAACTTTATCATAACACATTAAAAGATTGAAAATAATCATTTCTGTGGGTACGAACTATAGAAACCAAAACGGCCAACCCCAATGCCCCCTCACATACTCTTATTCTAATAAAAATCATTCTAAAATAAAACTCACAATCTAACAGTATCAAAAATAAATACAAATTAAAATATAAAGACAAGACAACAAACTCTAAGCTTAATAATATTAGCAACAAATGCTTACGTTTTATACAAAATGAGATTAACCCAGCAAAATATATAAAAACCGAAAACAATAAACAAAACACTACCATTAGTCTTAATAATTTAATTTAAAATACTGGTCTTGTAAACCAGAAATAAGATACCTCTTTTAAGACTTCAGAGAAAGAGAATTACCCCTAACATTAATCTCCAAAATTAATATTTTAATTAAACTATTCTCTGTATCATTCTATTCCTTATAATAATAACATTCATTTGCTCAACAACCTTGATGTGCTTAACGCACCCCATCTCAATAGGATCCATCCTACTATTACAAACCATCTCTATTACCTTAACAATTGGCTTCTTCCACACAAACTTTTGGTACTCATATGTACTCTTCCTTATTATAGTAAGGGGCATGCTTGTCCTATTTGCATACATAACAAGAGTAGCATCAAACGAAAAATTCTCACCATCAATCAAGATCCTCACAATAATCATATTAACCATTCTCTTATTTGTAGTCCTATTCCTATCAATAGATCCATACTTTTCTAACCTGAACAATGTCTTCACAGACAGAATTAATCAGACACCTATATATACAACTTCTATAAACAAATATTTTAATTACCCTAACATATCAATTATATTAATACTTATCATCTATCTACTAATCACTTTAATCGCAGTGGTAAAAATTACCAAAACCAACCTTGGCCCTCTTCGGCAAACTAACTAATGAAAACACCAATACGAAAATTATCCCCTCTTCTCAAAATTATTAACAATTCCTTAATTGATCTCCCCACACCTTCAAATATTTCTGCCTGATGAAATTTTGGGTCCCTTCTTGGACTATGCTTAATAATTCAGCTTATTACTGGAATCTTTCTAGCCATACACTACACGGCACACGTTGATCATGCATTTAATAGAGTAATCCACATTTGCCGTGACGTAAACTATGGCTGGCTCCTCCGAACAATTCACGCCAATGGTGCCTCCTTCTTCTTCTGTTTTTTATTATCTTTAATTGGGCGGGAAAATTTCTACGAAGATACACCCTTCATTTAACATGATCAGTAGGAGTTATTATTCTATTTTTAACTATAGCAACTGCCTTCTTAGGCTATGTTCTTCCATGAGGACAAATATCCTTCTGAGGCGCTACAGTAATCACTAACCTATTATCTGCCATTCCCTACTTAGGAAATACAATTGTCCAATGATTATGGGGAGGGTTTGCAATTGACAACGCTACTCTAACACGATTCTTTACATTCCACTTTCTTTTACCATTTATCATCGCAGCAATAATTTTAATCCACCTTCTATTCCTTCACCAAACTGGATCAAATAACCCTTTAGGGTTAAATAGAAATATTGATAAAGTCCCGTTTCACCCATACTTCGTGTATAAAGACCTAGTAGGATTTCTTATTATATCAATAATATTAACCTTCCTTGTTTTAACAAATCCTTACTTACTAAGAGACCCAGAAAACTTTATCCCTGCGAATCCCCTGGTCACTCCAATTCATATTCAGCCTGAATGATACTTCTTATTTGCCTACGCAATTCTTCGCTCAATTCCTAATAAATTAGGGGGAGTAATTGCCTTGTTCATATCCATCTCAATTCTTTTCATCATGCCCTTCATCAACAAAAAAAAGTTCCTAAGAACCCAATTTTACCCAGTTAACAAAGTTCTTTTCTGATCATTCCTTACAATCACTCTCCTATTAACCTGAATTGGGGCCCGCCCTGTAGAAGACCCATTTATCCTCACAGGACAAATTTTAACTTGTCTATACTTCCTATATTTCTTTATTAATCCTGCTATCCACAAAATATGGGACTATATTATCTTTAAGCTTTAGCTAATGAACTTGTATAAGTGTATATTTTGAAAATATAAAAAAGAGTAAACCCTCTATTAGCTTCTTACTAAAATCTATCCATTAAATTAGACAGCTAAATAAATACAACTTTAACCCTAAAAAAAAGATTAAAAAATTTAAAGACACTGGAAGAAACCTCTTCCAACACAAATACATCAACTTATCATATCGATAACGGGGTAGAGTCCCACGAACTCATACTCAAACAAAAGATATAAACCCCAGCTTTAAAAAAAAAAAAAAAACCATAATAAAAAATTACCCACCCCAAAAAAAAAAATCTTACAAAATTAATTCCCTAAAAATAAAAAAAAAAAAAAAATCCTTCTCAGCCAAAAAAATTAAAGCAAATCCCCCTCTTCTATACTCCACATTAAACCCAGAAACCAACTCTGACTCCCCCTCCGCAAAATCAAAAGGTGTCCGATTAGTTTCAGCTAACCTAGAAACAAGCCATATTATACCTAAAGGCAAACACAAAAAAATAAACCAAACCCCCTCCTGATATTTTATAAAATCAAAAATACTTAACCTCATAATTAAATACAAAAAAGATAGCATAATTAAAGCCAACCTTACCTCATAAGAAATCGTCTGAGCAACTGACCGAATACCCCCTAATAAAGCATAATTAGAATTCGACGCCCAACCTGCAATTATAATTGTATAAACTCCTAAACTTGAACAGCACAAAAATAAAACCCCTAAGTTAAAATTAAAAAAAACGGTCAAGAAAGGTATACATATTCATAACAACAAAGACAAAAATAAGCTAAATACAGGAGCCATATAATATATAAGAAAATTAGATATAATAGGGTATGTCTGCTCCTTAGTAAATAATTTAATAGCATCTCTAAAAGGCTGTATAATCCCCATAAACCCTACCTTGTTCGGGCCCTTCCGAATTTGAATATAACCTAAAACCTTACGTTCCATTAAAGTTAAAAAAGCCACCCCAACTAAAACATACAACTAAAATTAACCTACAAAAAAATAACAACCAAAAATCATTCAAATAAATATATTACTTGTATATACATATACATATTTAAATTCTAAATTTAAAGCAAATCTCCAAAATAAATCATATTTTAAAATATAGTAAAAATTACAAATGCAAATCCTTTCGTACTAAAACTCCAAATTTTTAAAATAGAAAACCACCTGGCTCACGCCGGTTTTTAAACTCGACATGTAAAAATTTTAAGGTCAAACAGACCTAACCCTTTTTCCCCCACCCAAAAT
This sequence comes from Dynastes maya, assembly GCA_029619315.2. Taxonomy (NCBI): domain Eukaryota; kingdom Metazoa; phylum Arthropoda; class Insecta; order Coleoptera; family Scarabaeidae; genus Dynastes; species Dynastes maya. The sequence goes on along the minus strand of JAROYE020000019.1, from coordinate 30,584 downwards.
TAATTTTTTAACCCAAAATCGAGGGGGCGCAATCTTTTTTCGATAAGAACTCTAAAAAAAAAATTACGCTGTTATCCCTAAGGTAATTTTATCTTATAATCGTAAAAAACGGATCAACCACACATAAATCAATGACCTCACATAAAAAAAGTTCAATTAATTTTTCTATCGCCCCAACAAAATAGCTTTACATTTTAGCAACTTAAAATCCTAACCGCAACACAAATATATCGCTATAAAATTCTATAGGGTCTTCTCGTCTTTTAAACTCATATAAGCTTTTTTACTTATAAATAAAATTCTACTTCCAATTAAATTGAGACAGTCATTTTCTCGTCCAACCGTTCATTCCAGCTTTCAATTAAAAAACTAATGATTATGCTACCTTTGCACGGTCAAATTACCGCGGCCATTCAAATCCTCATTGGGCAGGTCAGACTTTAAATTATGATCAAAAAGACATGTTTTTAATAAACAGGCGGAAAACATATTTGCCGAGTTCCTTAATTCAACCTTGAAAATTCACTTAATAATACACTATTATATACTAATTTTATCATTATTACATAAAATATGCTATTCAACTTATAATCTTAATAGAAAATCTAAACCAAAATATAAATCTTATCCAACCAAAAGTTAATTATAACAAACTAAAGATAGAAATTTCCAATCCTACCAACCTTTAATAACAAGAAAACAATTTTAAACCTCTGTTCTTAAGCTCATCCCTAAAAACATTAAATTCTTAAAGTACAAAGCTAACAAATTAGCACTGTACATTTAAAAAACTAAATTAAATTTATTTCTTAAGAAACTAGATATCATAAAAAACGATTAACATATCATTACCATAACCTTATGTAAAAAATTTATGCTACAATTAAATTTATAAGGCCATAGCTCTTCTTAATTCGAGAAAACTGAGCTATTCAGCTTATTTTGATAAACCCTGATACACAAGGTACAAAAAATTAACTCTTCTTTATAAAAATTTAATCCTATCCCAAGATTCTATCACTATACTCTTCACTATAACAAAACTTCTGACTTCTAAAACTTACTATCATCAAAGATTCTTCTTTTAACACTAAAAAATAAGCCTCTCATCTCAAATTAAATTGATTCTCACAACTAACCTTTTAATGTAAATAAAATGCTTTCTATCAAGCTCTAATTTGTCATTCTAGGTACACTTTCCAGTACACCTACTATGTTACGACTTATCCTTCTTTGGAGAAGGAGCGACGGGCGATATGTACATATTCTAGAGCTAAAATCATATGATTTACTTAATCATATTACTATCAAATCCAATTTATAAAACTCTGTTAAACGTTTTAACCACATAAGTAAACTTATTGTAAACCCCCTCTCCCTTTCCCAAAAACCCGTATCTTGATCTGATTTCCTTTATAAAAAATAAATCTTGAACATTCCAATTTCTTCTAAAACATTCCCCCTACGACGATATACAAAAAAAAACAATTACAATTAATCGTGGATCATCAATTATAGGACAGGTTCCTCGAATAGCTAAATACCGCCGATCCTTTTTAAATTTTAAAAACATAGCTACTAAAAACCGGCATCTTATTTGCATTTTCAAAAATAGGGTATCTAACCTGTCTATTTTTAAAAACCTCATAAACCTCATTACCTAAAAAAAGATTTTTATCCCCCTTCTAAATTTCACCAATAAGACCGAATCTAAAACAAAAAGAATCTAAACAATTACAACCGACAAATTTTAAATTACCATCTTTAAACCCCAAATTTTGGGAAAATTTAATCAGCATTATTATAAATCCCTAAATCAAAATCACTTTTATATTTAATTCTCTATATTACATCTTGATAATAAAAGTCCCTAATATCGTTATACAACATCTTCACTTACCACTAAAATTTGTATATAATTTTGTCCATACATTAAAATCTAAAGCCAGAATAAAACTTTATTTTTTGATATGCCCACATAAATTTACTCTACCCCCCCCCCCCCTCACTTATAAATAATAATAAATTTACGCCCCCAGCCTTTATTCATTTCTCCCCTTAACTTAGAGAAATCCGAGCTAAGGCACGGAAGATAGAGAATTTTTTTTTCTATTTCCCATTCTTGCCTTTCGCTTGAGAATTCCGAGCTAAGGCTCGGGAAAATAGGAAAATTTTTTTTTTTAAATCTCCCCATTCTTGCCCTTTGCTCTGAAATTCCGAGCTTTAAGGGTCGGAAGATAGGGATTTTTTTTTCTTCTTCTCCCCGTTTTCCCTTTTTCCCTTTTTTCCCCTTTTGGGTTCCCGGCTCCCCCTTTTTTTTTTTTTTCTTTTTTTCCCCTTTTTTTTTTTTCCCCCTTCTTTTGCCTTTCGCTCTGAGGGTTCCGACTAAAGCTCGGGAAAATAAGGATTTTTTCTTCTATCTTCCCATTCTTGCCTTTTTGCTCTGAGGAATTCCGAGCTAAGGGTCGGAAGATAGAGAATTTTTTTTTCTATCTTCCGATTTTTGCCTTTCGCTCTGAGGGTTTCCCGGGGGTAAGGCTCGGAGATGAGGATTTTTTTTTTATCTCCCGTTTTTTTTTCCTTTTTTTGCCTGAGGAATTTCCCAGCTAAAGGGTCGGAAATTAGGGTTTTTTCTTTACTTTTCCCATTTTTGCCTTTCGCTCTGAGGAATTTCCCAGCTAAGGCTCGGAAATTGAGAAAATTTTTTTTTTCTATCTCCCGTTTTTTTTTTTTTCCTTTCGCCGAGGAATTCCGAGCTAAGGCTCGGAAAAAAATAGAGAATTTTTTTTTTCTATCTTCCGATTTTTTTTGCCTTTCGCTCTGGGAATTTCCAGTTTAAGCTCGGAAAAAAGATTTTTCTTTTATCTTCCGATTTTGCCTTTTTGCTCTAGGGAATTCCGAGCTAGGTCGGAAAATAAAAAAATTTTTCTTCTATTCCCGGGTTTTTTTTTGCCTTTCGCTTTGAGGAATTCCCGAGCTAAGGTTTTGGAAGATAAAGGGGAATTTTTTTTTCTTTTCCCGATTTTTGCCTTTCCTCTGAGGAAAATTTGAGCTAAGGCTCGGAAGATAAGGAAAAAAAAAATTTTTTTTTCTATCTTTTCCCATTTTTGCCTTTTCGCTCTGAGGAATTTCCGAGCTAAGGCTCGGAAGATAAGAATTTTTTCTTCTATCTTCCGATTTTTTTTTCCCTTTCGCTCTGAGGGAATTTTCCGGCTAAGGCCGGGGAAGATAAAAAAAAATTTTTTCTTCTATCTTCCGATTTTTTTTCCTTTGCTTGAGGATTCCAGCTAAGGCTCGGAAATAGAGAATTTTTTCTTCTATCTTCCGATTCTTTTCGTTTTGCTCTGAGGAAATTTCCGGGGTAACTCGGGGAGGGAAACCCCCCCCCAAAATTAGAAAAATTTTTTTCTTTTATCTTCCGATTTTTTTTGCCTTTCGCTCTGAGGAAATCCGAGCTAAGGCTCGGAAATAGAGAATTTTTTCTATCTTCCGATTTTTTTGCCTTTTGCTCTGAGGAATTCCGAGCTAAGGGTCGGAAATAGAGAATTTTTTTCTTCTTCCCATTCTTGCCTTTCCTCTGAGGAAACCGAGAAGGGTCGGAAAATAAGAATTTTTTTTTATCCCGATTCTTTTTTTCCTTTTCGCTCTGGGAATTCCCAGCTAAGGGTCGAAAAATAAGAATTTTTTCTTCTATCTTTTCCGATTTTGCCTTTCGCCTGAGGGAATTCCGAGCTAAGGCTCGGAAGATAGAAATTTTTTCTTCTATCTTCCTTTTTTTTGCCTTTCGCTCTGAGGAATTCCGAGCTAAGGCTCGGAGATAAGAATTTTTTTTTTCCCATCTTTCCTTTTTGCCTTTCGCTCTGGAGTTCCGAGCTAAAGGGTCGGAAGATAAGAATTTTTTTTTTTCTTCTTCCGATTTTTCCTTTCGTCTGGAATTTCCCAGCTAAGGCCGGGAAATGAGAATTTTTTTTTCTACCTTCCCCATTTTTTTGCTTTCCTCTGAGGAATTCCGGCTAAGGCTCGGAAAATAGAGAATTTTTTTTTTCTATCTCCGTTTTTTTCCTTTTCCCCTGAGGAATTCCGAGCTAAGGGTCGGGAAAATAAAATTTTTTCTTCTTTTTTCCTTTTTTTGCCTTTCCTCTGAGGAATTCCCCAGTAAGGGTCGGAAATAGAGAATTTTTTTTTCCTATCTTCCGATTTTGCCTTTCGCTCTGAGGAATTCCGAGCTAAAGGCTCGGAAATAAAGGATTTTTTCTTCTACCCCGATTTTTTCTTTCGTCTGAGGTTCCGAGCTAAGGCTCGGAAGATAAGAATTTTTTCTTTTCTATTTCCGTTTTTTTCCTTTCCTCTGAGGAATTCCCAGCTAAGGCCGGGAAATAGAAATTTTTTCCTATCTTCCCGATTTTTTCCTTTCGCTCTGGGAATTCCGAGCAAGGCTCGGAAGAAAAAATTTTTTCTCTACTTCCGTTCTTTCCTTTTGCTCTGAGGAATTCCCACTAAGGCCGGAAAAGAGAATTTTTTTTTTCTATTTCCGATTTTTGCCTTTCCTCTGGGAATTCCAGCTAAGGTCGGAAAATAGAGAATTTTTTCTTCTATCCCGATTTTTTTGCCTTTCCCCTCTGAATTCCGACTAAAGGGTCGGGGAAAATAGAGAATTTTTTTTCTTACTTCCGTTCTTGCCTTTCGCTCTGAGGAAATTTCCAGCTAAAAGGCTCGGAAAAATAGAGAAAATTTTTTCTTCTATCTCCCCGATTTTTTTTTTTCCTTTCGCTCGAGATTCCCAGCTAAGGGTCGGAAAATAGAGAATTTTTTTTTTCTTCAATTTTTTCCCTTTTTTCGGGTTTTTTTTCCTATTTTTTGCCTTCGGCCAGGGCCGAAATTAAAAAGGAATTTTTTTTACTTTCCCATTTTTCCCCCCTAAACCGGCAAAAGGGGGGGGAATAAAATTTTTTTTTCCCCTTCATTTTCCTTTCCCCCAGAATTTCCGGGGAACTCAAAAAAATTTTTCTTCATTTTCCACGCCTTTCGTCGAATTCCGGCAAGGCCGGAAATTTAAAATTTTTTTTTTTTTTCTTTTTTTTTTGGTTTTTTTTTTTTTTTTTTTTTTGGGTTTTTTTTTTTTTTCTTTTTTTTTTTTTTTTTTTTTTGGGTTCCCTTTTTTTTTTTTTTTTTTTTTTTTTTTTTTGTTTTTTTTTTTTTTTTTTTTTTGGGGGTTTTTTTTTTTTTTTTTTTTTTTTTTTTTTTTTTTTTTTTTTTTTTTTTTTTTTTTTTTTTTTTTTTTTTTTTTTTTTTTTTTGGGTTTTTGGGTTGGGGGGTTTTTTTTTTTTTTGGGGTTTTTTTTTTTTTTTTTTTTGGTTGGGTTTTTTTTTTTTTTTTTTTTTTTTTTTTTTTTTTTGGGTTTGGTTTTTTTTTTTTTTTTTTTTTTTTTTTTTTTTTTTTTGGTTGGTGGTCGGTTTTTTTTTTTTTTTTTTTTTTTTTTTGGTTTTTTTTTTTTTTTTTTTTTTTTGTTTTTTTTTTTTTGGGTTCCGACTAAGGCTGGAGATAAGAATTTTTTTCTTCTATCTTTCGATTCTTTGCCTTTCGGCTCTGAGGAATTCCGAGCTAAGGCTCGGAAGATAGAGAATTTTTTTCTTCTATCTCCGATTTTTTTTTGCCTTTCGCTCTGAAGTTTTCCCAGCTAATGCTCGAGATAGAGAATTTTTTCTTCTATCTCCCTTAAAAATTTTACAAACACATTTCGTCCTATCCTGCCTTCGCAGCCGAATTAACCAGATCCTTACCCCCTAACCTCCGATCAGCTCCAGCCACCCTATAACAGGAAAAACAAGCTAAAATAAACCATCTCTCAGAAACTCTTACAAATTTCACCTAGTCCCCAAATTTGCTTTAAACACAAATCCTTTTCTTCCAAAATTTTCAGCACTTTGTTTTTTTTTTCGGAGGAATTTTTTTTTATTTTTTTTTTTTTTAAAGGGAAAACAGGGTTTTATCTCTCTCAGAAATTTACAATTTTATCCCCCAGTTTTTACTCTAAAAATTTTTTCCAAAATTTCCACTTTTTTTTATTTTAAAATTAACAAATTTAAAATAATTTAGTTAGATATAAACGGAAAAACAGCTAAATAAACCATCTCTCAGAACTCTTAACAAAATTTCACCTAGTCCCCCAATTTCGCACTCTAAACCAAATCCTTTGCTTCCAAAATTTTTAGCACATTTCGTTCTATCCTGCCTTCGGCGCCGAATTACCAGATCTTCCCCCCAGTAACCTCTGATCAGCTCCAGCCACCTATAAACAGAAAAACACAGCTAAAATAAAACCCCTTCAGAAAAATCTAAAAAAATTTCACAAGCCCCCAAGATTTCCACTCTAAACACAATCCTTTGCTTCCAAAAAATTTTTAGCACTTTCGTTCTATCCTGCCTTTGGCAGGCCGAAAATTTAAACCAGATCCTTACCCCCAGTAAAACCCCTGATCAGCTCCCGCCACCCTATAAAAAGGAAAACCAGCTAAATAAAACCCCCTCTCAGAAACTCTTAAAAAAATTTCACCTATCCCCCCAAATTTTTGCACTCTAAAAAACAAATCCTTTGCTTCCAAAAAATTTTTAGCACATTTCGTTCTATCCTGCCTTCGCGCCAAAAACCAGATCCTTCCCCCCCAACCTCTGTCAGCTCAGCCACCCTATAAAA
>JAROYE020000019.1:4206-23390 GCA_029619315.2 Dynastes maya | reverse complement strand
GACCTATTAGGAATACAATTTCCAAAATTTTTGGGGGAGGGTTTGCAATTAAAAAGCTACCAAACACGATTCTTTACATTCCACTTTCTTTTACCATTTATCATCGCAGCAATAATTTTAATCCACCTTCTATTCCTTCACCAAACTGGATCAAATAACCCTTTAGGGTTAAATAGAAATATTGATAAAGTCCCGTTTCACCCATACTTCGTGTAAAGCCTAGTAGGATTTCTTATTATATCAATAATATTAACCTTCCTTGTTTTAACAAATCCTTACTTACTAAGAGACCCAGAAAACTTTATCCCTGCGAATCCCCTGGTCACTCCAATTCATATTCAGCCTGAATGATACTTCTTATTTGCCTACGCAATTCTTCGCTCAATTCCTAATAAATTAGGGGGAGTAATTGCCTTGTTCATATCCATCTCAATTCTTTTCATCATGCCCTTCAACAACAAAAAAAAGTTCCTAAGAACCCAATTTTACCCAGTTAACAAAGTTCTTTTCTGATCATTCCTTAAAAACCCCTCCATTAACCTAAATTTGGGGGCCCCCCTGTAAAAAGACCCATTTACCCTCACGGAAAATTTTAATTGTCTATACTTCCTTATTTCTTTTTTTAAACCTCATCCACAAAATAGGGGACAAATTATCTTTAAGTTTGCTAATAACTTGTAAAATGTATTTTTTGAAAATATAAAAAAGAGAAAAACCCTCTTTTATTTTACAAAATCTATCCATTAAATTAGACAGCTAAATAAATAAAATTTTTAACCCAAAAAAAAAAGTTTAAAAATTTTAAAGACCGGGAAAAAACCCTTTTCCCAACCAAAAAAATCACTTATCTTCGAAAAAGGGGTAGATCCCACAAAACATACTCAAAAAAAAATATAACCCCAGCTTTAAAAAAAAACCATAATCAAAAACATTACCCCCTAAAAACATCATTACACAAATTATACTTATAAACAAAATCCTAGAATACTCAGCCAAAAAAATTAAAGCAAATCCCCCTCTTCTATACTCCACATTAAACCCAGAAACCAACTCTGACTCCCCCTCCGCAAAAATAAAAAGGGTGTCGTTAGTTTCACAAACCTAAAACAACCATATTTCCTAAAGGCAACACAAAAAAAAACCAAAAACCCCCCTGTATTTTATAAAATCAAAAATACTTAACCTCATAATTAAATACAAAAAAGATAGCATAATTAAAGCCAACCTTACCTCATAAGAAATCGTCTGAGCAACTGACCGAATACCCCCTAATAAAGCATAATTAGAATTCGACGCCCAACCTGCAATTATAATTGTATAAACTCCTAAACTTGAACAGCACAAAAAAAATAAAACCCCTAAGTTAAAATTAAAAAAAACGGTCAAGAAAGGTATACATATTCATAACAACAAAGACAAAAATAAGCTAAATACAGGAGCCATATAATATATAAGAAAATTAGATATAATAGGGTATGTCTGCTCCTTAGTAAATAATTTAATAGCATCTCTAAAAGGCTGTATAATCCCCATAAACCCTACCTTGTTCGGGCCCTTCCGAATTTGAATATAACCTAAAACCTTACGTTCCATTAAAGTTAAAAAAGCCACCCCAACTAAAACGCATACAACTAAAATTAACCTACAAAAAAATAACAACCAAAAATCATTCAAATAAATATATTACTTGTATATACATATACATATTTAAATTCTAAATTTAAAGCACTAATCTGCCAAAGTAATAATCATATTCAAACTATAGTAAACATTACAAATGCTAACTCCTTTCGTACTAAAGCATCCAACTATTTTAAAAGATAAGAAAACAGCAACCTGGCTCACGCCCCCCGCCGGTTTAAACTCAGATCATGTAAAATTTTAAAGGTCGAACAGACCTAACCTTTTAGCCCCTACACCAAAAGTTAATTTTAATCCAACATCGAGGTCGCAAACTCTTTTTTCGATAAGAACTCTAAAAAAAAATTACGCTGTTATCCCTAAGGTAATTTTATCTTATAATCGTAAAAAACGGATCAACCACACATAAATCAATGACCTCACATAAAAAAAGTTCAATTAATTTTTCTATCGCCCCAACAAAATAGCTTTACATTTTAGCAACTTAAAATCCTAACCGCAACACAAATATATCGCTATAAAATTCTATAGGGTCTTCTCGTCTTTTAAACTCATATAAGCTTTTTTACTTATAAATAAAATTCTACTTCCAATTAAATTGAGACAGTCATTTTCTCGTCCAACCGTTCATTCCAGCTTTCAATTAAAAAACTAATGATTATGCTACCTTTGCACGGTCAAATTACCGCGGCCATTCAAATCCTCCAATTGTTTTTTTGGTCAGGACAGACTTTAATTATATCAAAAAAGACATGTTTTTAATAAACAGGCGGAAAACATATTTGCCGAGTTCCTTAATTCAACCTTGAAAATTCACTTAATAATACACTATTATATACTAATTTTATCATTATTACATAAAATATGCTATTCAACTTATAATCTTAATAGAAAATCTAAACCAAAATATAAATCTTATCCAACCAAAAGTTAATTATAACAAACTAAAGATAGAAATTTCCAATCCTACCAACCTTTAATAACAAGAAAACAATTTTAAACCTCTGTTCTTAAGCTCATCCCTAAAAACATTAAATTCTTAAAGTACAAAGCTAACAAATTAGCACTGTACATTTAAAAAACTAAATTAAATTTATTTCTTAAGAAACTAGATATCATAAAAAACGATTAACATATCATTACCATAACCTTATGTAAAAAATTTATGCTACAATTAAATTTATAAGGCCATAGCTCTTCTTAATTCGAGAAAACTGAGCTATTCAGCTTATTTTGATAAACCCTGATACACAAGGTACAAAAAATTAACTCTTCTTTATAAAAATTTAATCCTATCCCAAGATTCTATCACTATACTCTTCACTATAACAAAACTTCTGACTTTCTAAAACTTACTATCAATCAAAGATTCTTCTTTTAACACTAAAAAATACCCTCTCATCTCAAATTAAATTGATTCTCACAACTAACCTTTTAATGTAAATAAAATGCTTTCTATCAAGCTCTAATTTGTCATTCTAGGTACACTTTCCAGTACACCTACTATGTTACGACTTATCCTTCTTTGGAGAAGGAGCGACGGGCGATATGTACATATTCTAGAGCTAAAATCATATGATTTAACTTAATCATATTACTATCAAATCCAATTTATAAAACTCTGTTAAACGTTTTAACCACATAAGTAAACTTATTGTAACCCATCTCTCCTTGCCTATACGCTGTATCTTGATCTGATTTCCTTTATAAAAAATAAATCTTGAACATTCCAATTTCTTCTAAAACATTCCACCTACGACGATATACAAACTAAAAACAAGTACAATTAATCGTGGATCATCAATTATAGGACAGGTTCCTCTGAATAGACTAAAATACCGCCAGATCCTTTGAATTTCAAGAACATAGCTACTAATACTCAGGCATACTTATTTGCATTTTCAATAATAGGGTATCTAATCCTAGTCTATTTTAAAAACCTCATAACCTCATTACCTCAAACAAGATTTTCATCACCCTTACTAATTTCACCTAATAAGACCGAATCTAAATCAAACAGAATCTAAACAATTACAAACCGAACAAATTTAATTACGCTATCTGTATAACCGCAATTGCTGGCACAAATTTAATCAGCATTATTATAAATCCCTAAATCAAAATCACTTTTATATTTAATTCTCTATATTACATCTTGATAATAAAAGTCCCTAATATCGTTATACAACATCTTCACTTACCACTAAAATTTGTATATAATTTTGTCCATACATAAAATCTAAACCCAAAAAATAAAACTTTTTTTTTTGATATGCCCACATAAATTTACTCTCCCCCCCCCCTCACTTATAAATAATAATAAATTTACGCCCCCAGCCTTTATTCATTTCTCCCCTTAACTTAGGGGAAACCGAGAAAGGGCACGGAAGATAGAAATTTTTCTTCTATTTTCCCGTTTCTGCCTTTCGCTCTGAGGAACCGAGCAAGGGCTCGGAAGATAGAGAATTTTTTTTCTACTCCCCGATTCTTCCCTTTTCGTCTGAGGAATTCCGAGCTAAGGCCGGAAGATAAGGATTTTTTTTTCTATCCCCCGATTTTTCCCTTTTCCTCTGAGGAATTTCCCGAGCTAAGGTGGGAAAGATAGAAAATTTTTTTTCTTCTTCTTCGATTCTCCCTTTTCGCTCTGAGGAATTCGAGCTAAAGCTCGGAAGATAGAGATTTTTTTTTCTATCTCCCGATTCTTCCCTTTCGTTGAGGAATTCCGAGCTAAGGTCGGAAGATAGAAAAATTTTTTTCAAAATCTTCCGATTTTTGCCTTTCGTTTGAGGAATTCCGAGCTAAGGTCGGAAGATAGAGGATTTTTTCTTTATCCCGTTTTTTCCCTTTTCGCTCTGAGGAATTCCGAGCTAAGATCGGAAGATAGGAATTTTTCTTCTTTTTTTTCCGATTTTGCCTTCGCTCTGAGGAATTCCGAGCAAAGGGCTCGGAAGATAGAGATTTTTTTCTTCTATCTCCCGTTTCTTGCCTTTCGCTCTGAGGATTTCCGAGCTAAGGCTGGGAAAAGATAGAGATTTTTCTTCTATCTTCCGATTTTTGCCTTTCGCTCTGAGGAATTCCGAGCTAAGGCTCGGAAGATAGAGAATTTTTTCTTCTATCTTCCGATTCTTGCCTTTCGCTCTGAGGAATTCCGAGCTAAGGTTCGGAAGATAAAGAATTTTTTCTTCTATCTCCCGATTCTTGCCTTTCGCTCTGAGGAATTCTGAGCTAAGGCTCGGAAGATAGGGAATTTTTTCTTCTATCTCCCGATTTTTGCCTTTCGCTCTGAGGAATTCCGAGCTAAGGCTCGGAAGATAGAGAATTTTTTCTTCTATCTTCCGATTCTTGCCTTTCGCTCTGAGGAATTCCGAGCTAAGGCTCGGAAGATAGAGAATTTTTTTTCTATCTTCCGATTTTTGGGCCTTTCGCTCTGAGGAATCGAGCAAAGGTTCGGAAGATAAAGAATTTTTTCTTCTATCTCCCGATTCTTGCCTTTCGCTCTGAGGAAATCTGAGCTAAAGGCTGGGGAAGATGGGGAAATTTTTTTCTTCTATCTCCCGTTTTTTCCTTTTCGCTCTGAGGAATTCCGAGCTAAGGCTCGGAAGATAGAGAATTTTTTCTTCTATCTTCCGATTCTTGCCTTTCGCTCTGGGAAATTTCCGAGCAAAGGGCTCGGAAGATAGAGAATTTTTTTCTATCTTCCGATTTTTGCCTTTCGCTCTGAGGAATTCCGAGCTAAGGCTCGGAAGATAGAGAATTTTTTCTTCTATCTTCCGATTTTTGCCTTTCGCTCTGAGGAATTCCGAGCTAAGGCTCGGAAGATAGAGAATTTTTTCTTCTATCTTCCGATTCTTGCCTTTCGCTCTGAGGAATTCCGAGCTAAGGCTCGGAAGATAGAGAATTTTTTCTTCTATCTTCCGATTCTTGCCTTTCGCTCTGAGGAATTCCGAGCTAAGGCTCGGAAGATAGAGAATTTTTTCTTCTATCTTCCGATTCTTGCCTTTCGCTCTGAGGAATTCCGAGCTAAGGGATCGGAAGATAGAGGATTTTTTCTTCTATCTCCCGATTCTTGCCTTTCGCTCTGAGGAATTCCGAGCTAAGGCTCGGAAGATAGAGAATTTTTTCTTCTATCTTCCGATTCTTGCCTTTCGCTCTGAGGAATTCCGAGCTAAGGCCGGAAGATAGAGAATTTTTTCTTCTATCTTCCGATTCTTGCCTTCGCTCTGAGGAATTCCGAGCTAAGGCTCGGAAGATAGAGAATTTTTTCTTCTATCTTCCGATTCTTGCCTTTCGCTCTGAGGAATTCCGAGCTAAGGCTCGGAAGATAGAGAATTTTTTCTTCTATCTTCCGATTCTTCCCTTTCGCTCTGAGGAATTCCGAGCTAAGGCTCGGAAGATAGAGAATTTTTTCTTCTATCTCCCGATTTTTGCCTTTCGCTCTGAGGAGTTCCGAGCTAAGGCTCGGAAGATAGAGAATTTTTTCTTCTATCTTCCGATTCTTGCCTTTCGCTCTGAGGAATTCCGAGCTAAGGCTCGGAAGATAGAGGATTTTTTCTTCTATCTCCCGATTTTTGCCTTTCGCTCTGAGGAATTCCGAGCTAAGGCTCGGAAGATAGAGAATTTTTTCTTCTATCTCCCGATTTTTGCCTTTCGCTCTGAGGAATTCCGAGCTAAGGCTCGGAAGATAGAGAATTTTTTCTTCTATCTTCCGATTTTTGCCTTTCGCTCTGAGGAATTCCGAGCTAAGGCTCGGAAGATAGAGAATTTTTTCTTCTATCTTCCGATTCTTGCCTTTCGCTCTGAGGAATTCCGAGCTAAGGCTCGGAAGATAAAGAATTTTTTCTTCTATCTCCCGATTTTTGCCTTTCGCTCTGAGGAATTCCGAGCTAAGGCTCGGAAGATAGAGAATTTTTTCTTCTATCTCCCGATTTTTGCCTTTCGCTCTGAGGAATTCCGAGCTAAGGCTCGGAAGATAGAGAATTTTTTCTTCTATCTCCCGATTTTGCCTTTCGCTCTGAGGAATTCCGAGCTAAGGCTCGGAAGATAGAGAATTTTTTCTTCTATCTCCCGATTTTTGCCTTTCGCTCTGAGGAATTCCGAGCTAAGGCTCGGAAGATAGAGAATTTTTTCTTCTATCTTCCGATTCTTGCCTTTCGCTCTGAGGAATTCCGAGCTAAGGCTCGGAAGATAGAGAATTTTTTCTTCTATCTTCCGATTTTTGCCTTTCGCTCTGAGGAATTCCGAGCTAAGGCTCGGAAGATAGAGAATTTTTTCTTCTATCTTCCGATTTTTGCCTTTCGCTCTGAGGAATTCCGAGCTAAGGCTCGGAAGATAGAGAATTTTTTTCTTCTATCTTCCGATTCTTGCCTTTCGCTCTGAGGAATTCCGAGCTAAGGCTCGGAAGATAGAGAATTTTTTCTTCTATCTTCCGATTCTTGCCTTTCGCTCTGAGGAATTTCCGAGCTAAGGCTCGGAAGATAGAGAATTTTTTCTTCTATCTTCCGATTCTTGCCTTTCGCTCTGAGGAATTCCGAGCTAAGGCTCGGAAGATAGAGAATTTTTTCTTCTATCTTCCGATTCTTGCCTTTCGCTCTGAGGAATTCCGAGCTAAGGCTCGGAAGATAGAGAATTTTTCTTCTATCTCCCGATTCTTGCCTTTCGCTCTGAGGAATTCCGAGCTAAGGCTCGGAAGATAGAGAATTTTTTCTTCTATCTCCGATTCTTGCCTTTCGCTCTGAGGAATTCCGAGCTAAGGCTCGGAAGATAGAGAATTTTTTCTTCTATCTCCCGATTTTTGCCTTTCGCTCTGAGGAGTTCCGAGCTAAGGCTCGGAAGATAGAGAATTTTTTCTTCTATCTTCCGATTCTTGCCTTTCGCTCTGAGGAGTTCCGAGCTAAGGCTCGGAAGATAGAGAATTTTTTATTCTATCTTCCGATTTTTGCCTTTCGCTCTGAGGAATTCCGAGCTAAGGCTCGGAAGATAGAGAATTTTTTCTTCTATCTTCCGATTTTTGCCTTTCGCTCTGAGGAATTCCGAGCTAAGGCTCGGAAGATAGAGAATTTTTTTCTATCTTCCGATTCTTGCCTTTCGCTCTGAGGAATTCCGAGCTAAGGCTCGGAAGATAGAGAATTTTTTCTTCTATCTTCCGATTCTTGCCTTTCGCTCTGAGGAATTCCGAGCTAAGGCTCGGAAGATAGAAAATTTTTTCTTCTATCTTCCGATTCTTGCCTTTCGCTCTGAGGAATTCCGAGCTAAGGCTCGGAAGATAGAGAATTTTTTCTTCTATCTTCCGATTCTTGCCTTTCGCTCTGAGGAATTCCGAGCTAAGATCGGAAGATAGAGAATTTTTTTCTTCTATCCCCCGATTTTGCCTTTCGCTCTGAGGAGTTCCGAGCTAAGGCTCGGAAGATAGAGAATTTTTTCTTCTATCTTCCGATTCTTGCCTTTCGCTCTGAGGAATTCCGAGCTAAGGCTCGGAAGATAGAGAATTTTTTCTTCTATCTCCCGATTTTTGCCTTTCGCTCTGAGGAATTCCGAGCTAAGGCTCGGAAGATAGAAAATTTTTTCTTCTATCTTCCGATTCTTGCCTTTCGCTCTGAGGAATTCCGAGCTAAGGCTCGGAAGATAGAGAATTTTTTCTTCTATCTTCCGATTCTTGCCTTTCGCTCTGAGGAATTCCGAGCTAAGGCTCGGAAGATAGAGAATTTTTTCTTCTATCTCCCGATTTTTGCCTTTCGCTCTGAGGAGTTCCGAGCTAAGGCTCGGAAGAATAGAGAATTTTTTCTTCTATCTTCCGATTCTTGCCTTTCGCTCTGAGGAATTCCGAGCTAAGGCTCGGAAGATAGAGAATTTTTTCTTCTATCTCCCGATTTTTGCCTTTCGCTCTGAGGAGTTCCGAGCTAAGGCTCGGAAGATAGAGAATTTTTTCTTCTATCTCCCTTAAAAAATTTACAGCACATTTCGTCCTATCCTGCCTTCGGCAGCCGAAATTAACCAGATCCTTACCCCCCAGTAACCTCCGATCAGCTCCAGCCACCCTATAAACAGGAAAAACACAGCTAAAATAAAACCATCTCTCAGAAACTCTTAACAAAATTTCACCTAGTCCCCCAAGATTTCGCACTCTAAACACAAATCCTTTGCTTCCAAAAATTTTCAGCACATTTCGTTCTATCCTGCCTTCGGCAGCCGAAATTAACCAGATCCTTAACCCCCAGAAACCCTCTGATCAGCTCCAGCCACCCTATAAACAGGAAAAAACACAGCTAAAATAAAACCATCTCTCAGAAACTCTTAACAAAATTTCACCTAGTCTCCCAAGATTTCGCACTCTAAAACAAATCCTTTGCTTCCAAAAATTTTCAGCACATTTCGTTCTATCCTGCCTTCGGCAGCCGAAATTAACCAGATCCTTACCCCCCAGTAACCTCTGATCAGCTCCAGCCACCCTATAAACAGGAAAAACACAGCTAAATAAAACCATCTCTCAGAAAATCTTAACAAAATTTCACCTAGTCTCCCAAGATTTCGCCACTCTAAACAAAATCCTTTGCTTCCAAAAATTTTCAGCACATTTCGTTCTATCCTGCCTTCGGCAGCCGAAATTAACCAGACCCTTTACCCCCCAGTAACCTCTGATCAGCTCCAGCCACCCTATAAACAGGAAAAACACAGCTAAATAAAACCATCTCTCAGAAACTCTTAACAAAATTTCACTAGTCCCCCAAGATTCGCACTCTAAACACAAATCCTTTGCTTCCAAAAATTTTCAGCACATTTCGTTCTATCCTGCCTTCGGCAGCCGAAATTAACCAGATCCTTACCCCCCAGTAACCTCTGATCAGCTCCAGCCACCCTATAAACAGGAAAAAAACACAGCTAAAATAAAACCATCTCTCAAAAAACTCTTAACAAAATTTCACCTAGTCCCCAAGATTTCGCACTCTAAACACAATCCTTTGCTTCCAAAAATTTTCAGCACATTTCGTTCTATCCTGCCTCGGCAGCCGAAATTAACCAGATCCTTACCCCCCAGTAACCTCTGATCAGCTCCAGCCACCCTATAAACAGGAAAAACACAGCTAAAATAAAACCATCTCTCAGAAACTCTTAACAAAATTTCACCTAGTCCCCCCAAGATTTCGCACTCAAAACACAAATCCTTTGCTTCCAAAATTTTCAGCACATTTCGTTCTATCCTGCCTTCGGCAGCCGAAATTAACCAGATCCTTACCCCCCAGTAACCTCTGATCAGCTCCAGCCACCCTATAAACAGGAAAAACACAGCTAAAATAAAACCATCTCTCAGAAACTCTTAACAAAATTTCACCTAGTCCCCCAAGATTTCGCACTCTAAACACAAATCCTTTGCTTCCAAAAATTTTCAGCACATTTCGTTCTATCCTGCCTTCGGCAGCCGAAATTAACCAGATCCTTACCCCCCAGTAACCTCTGATCAGCTCCAGCCACCCTATAAACAGGAAAAACACAGCTAAAATAAAACCATCTCTCAGAAACTCTTAACAAAATTTCACCTAGTCCCCCCAAGATTTCGCACTCTAAACACAAATCCTTTGCTTCCAAAAATTTTCAGCACATTTCGTTCTATCCTGC
The DNA here is from genome assembly GCA_029619315.2 of Dynastes maya. Classification (NCBI taxonomy): domain Eukaryota; kingdom Metazoa; phylum Arthropoda; class Insecta; order Coleoptera; family Scarabaeidae; genus Dynastes; species Dynastes maya. The sequence goes on along the minus strand of JAROYE020000019.1, from coordinate 13,139 downwards.
CTTCGGCAGCCAAAATTAACCAGATTCCTACTCCCCAACATCCTCTGATCAGCTCCAGCCACCCTATAAACAGGAAAAACACAGCTAAAATAAAATCATCTCTCAGAAACTCTTAACAAAATTTCATCTAGTCTCCCAAGATTTCGCACTCTAAACACAAATCCTTTGCTTCCAAAAATTTACAGCACATTTCGTTCTATCCTGCCTTCGGCAGCCAAAATTAACCAGATTCCTACTCCCCAACATCCTCTGATCAGCTCCAGCCACCCTATAAACAGGAAAAACACAGCTAAAATAAAATCATCTCTCAGAAACTCTATCTGAATAAATCAACACTCCAAAAACCTTCGAATATTCAAATCATCAAAAAACTTTCTATCAAAAACTTAAATCATAAACCAAAAATAACCAAGCACATCTCCGACTCTCCCCAAAATCGGCCTGCTTAATAAAATTTTCAAAACATGAACAAATCTAACTCTCGACTACTAATAGATACATTCCCCAAACTAACTTAAAAGTTTCTATACAAACATTTTTGCATAGACTTCAATAAATAATTTGATTTAAGATAGAAAAACGTGTAGTTATAAGATAAAGCCCTTTTAAACTTAACCATTTTTACTTGGAACTTCATAATTGTTTAGATTAATAGTAATCTTTAATTAGATAGGACTAAGGGACCTTACCCCCCAGTAACCTCTGTTTAATTTATTATTAACCAGAACTTTCTGCATAACTATTTATTTTCCTTTAAAATAAAAATAAATACATAGTTAAATATCCTAGTTATCAAATAGGTTTATAATGAGGATAAATGTTCCATTATCTATCATTAAATTTATTGTAATATAATAAATGTTTAACAGTTATATAAAATATAAATATTAATTATTATATATTAATATGAAATTAATGACTTATTAATCCTATAACTAATATATTTTAAATAGATCTATTTATATATTAATAAATAATTATTGTTACATATCGCTTCTATTATATATAAGTAAGATAAAGATATACAAACAAAAAATATATGAAGATGAATCTTTAAATTTTATAATAATAAATACTATTATTAATATATAAATAATATTGATTAATCTCTTTTCTCTTTTTCCCCCAAATCTATCAGGCAGGGTATACCTATAACTTGGTAAAGATCCAATAAACCAAAAAACCTAATCAATAATGATATAAAAATTAAATATACATGTTAATAACTCTAATTAGTGATAAATAAATAATACACGATATCTAATAATAATAATAATTTATTTTATTAATATATAAATGCTTATATCTGTAATATGTCAGTACATTTTTATTAAGGACGGTCGACTTTTTGATTTTGAAAAAATGACTTGAATTTCCTCACAACAAAAATGCAACATCCCGAATTTCCTCACAAACCAAAAAAAAGTTTTTTTTTTCAGGAGGTTAAAAACGCCTTCTAATTCCGAAAATCGAAAAAAAAAAAAATACACAAAATGCAAAAAAAAAATCAGGCCCAAGTGACGAGTTTACTGCTAAAAAAATTTGATGCACACATTTTTTTTTTTTTGTCGACACAGAGTGCAAAAAAAATTTTTTGAGGGGGGGGGGGGCAATTTTCATAAAGTCAATTTCCTAGCTAAAATTTTAGCTTAAATTTCCCTACAATCATAAAAATCAACCAATAACTCAACCATTATATATAAATTCCTCAATGAGCCCCTAATTAACAGGGAAACACAGCAAAAATAAAACCATCTCCCGGAAACTATGAACAAACTCCTGGCTTGTCCACAAAATTCTCCAGCCTAAAACAAATCTTCTGCATCAAAAACCTAGCCAAGACATTTCACTCTATCCTGCCCCTGGCAGCCGAAATTAACCAGATACTGGCCTTCCAGTAACCTCTGATCAGCTCCAGCCACCCTATAAACAGAAAAACACAGCTAAAATAAAACTATCTCCCAGAAACTATGAACAAACTCCCGGCTTGTCCACAAAATTCTGCAGCCTAAAACAAATCTTCTGCTTCAAAGTCCTAGCCAAACCATTTCACTCTATCCTGCCCCTGGCAGCCGAAATTAACCAGATCCTGGCCCCCAACATCCACTGATCAGCTCCAGCCACCCTATAAACAGAAAAACACAGCTAAAATAAAACTATCTCCGGAGACTATGAACAAACCCCCGGCTTGTCCACAAAATTCTGCAGCCTAAAACAAATCTTCTGCTTCAAAGTCCTAGCCAAGACATTTCACTCTATCCTGCCCCTGGCAGCCGAAATTAACCAGATACTGGCCTTCCAGTAACCTCTGATCAGCTCCAGCCACCCTATAAACAGAAAAACACAGCTAAAATAAAACTATCTCCCGGAAACTATGAACAAACTCCCGGCTTGTCCACAAAATTCTGCAGCCTAAAACAAATCTTCTGCTTCAAAGTCCTAGCCAAGACATTTCACTCTACCCTGCCTTCGGCAGCCGAAATCATAAGAATCCTACCCTCAACATTTCCTGATCCACACCAGCCACCCTATAAGCAAAAAAAACATAACTAAAAGAGGACCATTTCTAAAAACCATGAACAAACCTGTGGTTGTCCACAAAATTCTCCAGCCTAAAACAAATCTTCTGCATCAAAAACCTAGCCAAGACATTTCACTCTATCCTGCCTCCGGCAGCCGAAATTAACCAGATTCCTACCCCCAACATCCTCTGATCAGCTCCAGCCACCCTATAAACAGGAAAAACACAGCTAAAATAAAACCATCTCCCGGAAACTATGAACAAACTCCTGGCTTGTCCACAAAATTCTCCAGCCTAAAACAAATCTTCTGCATCAAAAACCTAGCCAAGACATTTCACTCTATCCTGCCCCCGGCAGCCGAAATTAACCAGATTCCTACTCCCCAACATCCTCTGATCAGCTCCAGCCACCTATAAACAGGAAAAACACAGCTAAAATAAAACCATCTCCCGGAAACTATGAACAAACTCCTGGCTTGTCCACAAAATTCTCCAGCCTAAAACAAATCTTCTGCATCAAAAACCTAGCCAAAACATTTCACTCTATCCTGCCTCCGGCAGCCGAAATTAACCAGATTCCTACTCCCCAACATCCTCTTGATCAGCTCCAGCCACCCTATAAACAGGAAAAACACAGCTAAAATAAAACTATCTCCCGGAAACTATGAACAAACTCCTGGCTTGTCCACAAAATTCTGCAGCCTCTAAAACAAATCTTCTGCTTCAAAACCCTAGCCAAGACATTTCACTCTATCCTGCCTTCGGCAGCCGAAATTAACCAGATTCCTACTCCCCCCAACATCCTCTGATCAGCTCCAGCCACCCTATAAACAGGAAAAACACAGCTAAAATAAAACTATCTCCCGGAAACTATGAACAAACTCCCGGCTTGTCCACAAAATTCTCCAGCCTAAAACAAATCTTCTGCATCAAAAACCTAGCCAAGACATTTCACTCTATCCTGCCTCCGGCAGCCGAAATTAACCAGATTCCTACCCCCCAACATCCTCTGATCAGCTCCAGCCACCCTATAAACAGGAAAAACACAGCTAAAATAAAACCATCTCCGGAAACTATGAACAAACTCCTGGCTTGTCCACAAAATTCTCCAGCCTAAAACAAATCTTCTGCATCAAAAACCTAGCCAAGACATTTCACTCTATCCTGCCTCCGGCAGCCGAAATTACCAGATTCCTACTCCCCAACATCCTCTGATCAGCTCCAGCCACCCTATAACAGGAAAAAACATAGCTAAAATAAAACCATCTCTCAGAAACTCTTACAAATTTCACCTAGTCCTCCCCAAAATTTCGCACTCTAAACGCAAATCCTTTGCTTCCAAAAATTTTCAGCACATTTCGTTCTATCCTGCCTTCGGCAGCCGAAATTAACCAGATCCTTACCCCCCAGTAACCTCTGATCAGCTCCAGCCACCCTATAAACAGGAAAAACATAGCTAAAATAAAACCATCTCTCAGAAAACTCTTAACAAAATTTCACTAGTCTCCCCAAAATTCGCACTCTAAACACAAATCCTTTGCTTCCAAAAATTTTCAGCACATTTCGTTCTATCCTGCCTTCGGCAGCCAAAATTAACCAGATTCCTACTCCCCAATATCCTCTGATCAGCTCTAGCCACCCTATAAACAGGAAAAACACAGCTAAAATAAAACCATCTCTCAGAAACTCTTAACAAAATTTCACCTAGTCCCCCAAGATTTCGCACTCTAAACACAAATCCTTTGCTTCCAAAAATTTTCAGCACATTTCGTTCTATCCTGCCTCCGGCAGCCAAAATTAACCAGATTCCTACTCCCCAATATCCTCTGATCAGCCCCAGCCACCCTATAAACAGGAAAAACACAGCTAAAATAAAACCATCTCTCAGAAACTCTTAACAAAATTTCACCTAGTCCCCCAAGATTTCGCACTCTAAACACAAATCCTTTGCTTCCAAAAATTTTCAGCACATTTCGTTCTATCCTGCCTTCGGCAGCCAAAATTAACCAGATTCCTACTCCCCAATATCCTCTGATCAGCCCCAGCCACCCTATAAACAGGAAAAACACAGCTAAAATAAAACCATCCCCGAAATTTATCTATGCCCAGATTAAACTAGCCCAGCCCCCAACTGCCCTAACTTAAACTTTCCCAGACTTCATATTAAACAGAACTTCAACCCAAAATCACCTCTTGAACTCACCGACCCCTTCCCAAATCGACTTGCACTATAAGTATTTTAGAATATTAATAAATTCCCTTTCTCGATTAACATTAACCTCATTTTTCAAACTAACTTAAAATTTTATATAAAATTACTTAAACATAAACTTTAATAACAAATTGAATTTAAAATAGAAAAACGTGTAGTTATAAGATAAAGCCCTTTTAAACTTAACCATTTTTACTTGGAACTTCATAATTGTTTAGATTAATAGTAATCTTTAATTAGATAGGACTAAGGGACCTTACCCCCCAGTAACCTCTGTTTAATTTATTATTAACCAGAACTTTCTGCATAACTATTTATTTTCCTTTAAAATAAAAATAAATATATAGTTAAATATCCTAGTTATCAAATAGGTTTATAATGAGGATAAATGTTCCATTATCTATCATTAAATTTATTGTAATATAATAAATGTTTAACAGTTATATAAAAATATAAATATTAATTATTATATATTAATATGAAATTAATGACTTATTAATCCTATAACTAATATATTTTAAATAGATCTATTTATATATTAATAAATAATTATTGTTACATATCGCTTCTATTATATATAAGTAAGATAAAGATATACAAACAAATAATATATGAAGATGAATCTTTAATTGTATAATAATAAATACTATTATTAATATATAAATAATATTGATTAATCTCTTTTCTCTTTTTCCCCCAAATCCATCAGGCAGGGTATACCTATAACTTGGTAAAGATCCAATAAACCAAACCTAATCAATAATGATATAAAAATTAAATATACATGTTAATAACTCTAATTAGTGATAAATAAATAATACACGATATCTAATAATAATAATAATTTATTTTATTAATATATAAATGCTTATATCTGTAATATGTCAGTACATTTTTATTAAGGACGGTCGACTTTTTGATTTTGAAAAAATGACTTGAATTTCCTCACAACAAAAATGCAACATCCCGAATTTCCTCCCAAAACAAAAAAAAGTTTTTTTTTCAGGAGGTTAAAAACGCCTTCTAATTCCGAAAATCGAAAAAAAAAAAAATACACAAAATGCAAAAAAAAAATCAGGCCCAAGTGACGAGTTTACTGCTAAAAAAATTTGATGCACACATTTTTTTTTTTTTGTCGACACAGAGTGCAAAAAAAATTTTTTGAGGGGGGGGGGCAATTTTCATAAAGTCAATTTCCTAGCTAAAATTTTAGCTTAAATTTCCCTACAATCATAAAAATCAACCAATAACTCAACCATTATATATAAATTCCTCAATGAGCCCCTAATTAACAGGGAAACACAGCAAAAATAAAACCATCTCCCGGAAACTATGAACAAACTCCTGGCTTGTCCACAAAATTCTCCAGCCTAAAACAAATCTTCTGCATCAAAAACCTAGCCAAGACATTCACTCTATCCTGCCCTTTGGGAGCCGAAATTAACCAGATACTGGCCTTCCAGTAACCTCTGATCAGCTCCAGCCACCCTATAAACAGAAAAACACAGCTAAAATAAAACTATCTCCCAGAAACTATGAACAAACTCCCGGCTTGTCCACAAAATTCTGCAGCCTAAAACAAATCTTCTGCTTCAAAGTCCTAGCCAAACCATTTCACTCTATCCTGCCCCTGGCAGCCGAAATTAACCAGATCCTGGCCCCCAACATCCACTGATCAGCTCCAGCCACCCTATAAACAGAAAAACACAGCTAAAATAAAACTATCTCCCGGAGACTATGAACAAACCCCCGGCTTGTCCACAAAATTCTGCAGCCTAAAACAAATCTTCTGCTTCAAAGTCCTAGCCAAGACATTTCACTCTATCCTGCCCCTGGCAGCCGAAATTAACCAGATACTGGCCTTCCAGTAACCTCTGATCAGCTCCAGCCACCCTATAAACAGAAAAACACAGCTAAAATAAAACTATCTCCCGGAGACTATGAACAAACTCCCGGCTTGTCCACAAAATTCTGCAGCCTAAAACAAATCTTCTGCTTCAAAGTCCTAGCCAAGACATTTCACTCTACCCTGCCTTCGGCAGCCGAAATCATAAGAATCCTACCCTCAACATTTCCTGATCCACACCAGCCACCCTATAAGCAAAAAAAACATAACTAAAAGAGGACCATTTCTAAAAACCATGAACAAACCTGTGGTTGTCCACAAAATTCTCCAGCCTAAAACAAATCTTCTGCATCAAAAACCTAGCCAAGACATTTCACTCTATCCTGCCTCCGGCAGCCGAAATTAACCAGATTCCTACCCCCCAACATCCTCTGATCAGCTCCAGCCACCCTATAAACAGGAAAAACACAGCTAAAATAAAACCATCTCCCGGAAACTATGAACAAACTCCTGGCTTGTCCACAAAATTCTCCAGCCTAAAACAAATCTTCTGCATCAAAAACCTAGCCAAGACATTTCACTCTATCCTGCCTCCGGCAGCCGAAATTAACCAGATTCCTACTCCCCAACATCCTCTGATCAGCTCCAGCCACCCTATAAACAGGAAAAACACAGCTAAAATAAAACCATCTCCCGGAAACTATGAACAAACTCCTGGCTTGTCCACAAAATTCTCCAGCCTAAAACAAATCTTCTGCATCAAAAACCTAGCCAAAACATTTCACTCTATCCTGCCTCCGGCAGCCGAAATTAACCAGATTCCTACTCCCCAACATCCTCTGATCAGCTCCAGCCACCCTATAAACAGGAAAAACACAGCTAAAATAAAACTATCTCCCGGAAACTATGAACAAACTCCTGGCTTGTCCACAAAATTCTGCAGCCTAAAACAAATCTTCTGCTTCAAAACCCTAGCCAAGACATTTCACTCTATCCTGCCTTCGGCAGCCGAAATTAACCAGATTCCTACTCCCCAACATCCTCTGATCAGCTCCAGCCACCCTATAAACAGGAAAAACACAGCTAAAATAAAACTATCTCCCGGAAACTATGAACAAACTCCCGGCTTGTCCACAAAATTCTCCAGCCTAAAACAAATCTTCTGCATCAAAAACCTAGCCAAGACATTTCACTCTATCCTGCCTCCGGCAGCCGAAATTAACCAGATTCCTACCCCCCAACATCCTCTGATCAGCTCCAGCCACCCTATAAACAGGAAAAACACAGCTAAAATAAAACCATCTCCCGGAAACTATGAACAAACTCCTGGCTTGTCCACAAAATTCTCCAGCCTAAAACAAATCTTCTGCATCAAAAACCTAGCCAAGACATTTCACTCTATCCTGCCTCCGGCAGCCGAAATTAACCAGATTCCTACTCCCCAACATCCTCTGATCAGCTCCAGCCACCCTATAAACAGGAAAAACATAGCTAAAATAAAACCATCTCTCAGAAACTCTTAACAAAATTTCACCTAGTCCTCCCAAGATTTCGCACTCTAAACGCAAATCCTTTGCTTCCAAAAATTTTCAGCACATTTCGTTCTATCCTGCCTTCGGCAGCCGAAATTAACCAGATCCTTACCCCCCAGTAACCTCTGATCAGCTCCAGCCACCCTATAAACAGGAAAAACATAGCTAAAATAAAACCATCTCTCAGAAACTCTTAACAAAATTTCACCTAGTCTCCCCAAGATTTCGCACTCTAAACACAAATCCTTTGCTTCCAAAAATTTTCAGCACATTTCGTTCTATCCTGCCTTCGGCAGCCAAAATTAACCAGATTCCTACTCCCCAATATCCTCTGATCAGCTCTAGCCACCCTATAAACAGGAAAAACACAGCTAAAATAAAACCATCTCTCAGAAACTCTTAACAAAATTTCACCTAGTCCCCCAAGATTTCGCACTCTAAACACAAATCCTTTGCTTCCAAATTCAGCACATACATTTCCAGCACTTCCATTCTATCCCTGCCCCCGACAGCCAAAAATTAAACCAATTCTACTCCAATATCTTTGATAGCCCCAGACCACTCTATAAACAGAAAACACTGCTAAAATAAGACCATCTTCAGACACTCTTCAACAAAATTTACCCTATCCCCAAGATTTCGCACCTATAAACACAAAACTTTGCTTCAAAAAATTTCAGCAATATTCTTGCCGTATTCCTGCCTTCGGCAGCCAAAATTAACCAGATTCCTACTCCCCAATATCCTCTGATCAGCCCCAGCCACCCTATAAACAGGAAAAACACAGCTAAAATAAAACCATCCCCGAAATTTATCTATGCC
>JAROYE020000189.1:0-16286 GCA_029619315.2 Dynastes maya | reverse complement strand
TTTGTTTGTTTTGATTGTGATTTTTTTTTTTGTTTTTGTTTTTTTTGATGTTTTTTTGTTTTTGATTTGTTTGTTTTTTTTTTTTTGTTTTTGTTTGTATTTTGTGAGTTGTTGTTTGTTGTTGATGTTTTGTTTTTTGTTTGTTTTTTTTGATTTGATTTTTTTTTTTTTGTTTTTTGTGATGTTTTGTTTTTTGTTTTTTGTTGTTTTTTTTTGATTTGTTTTTGTTGTATTTGTTTGTTGATTGTTGTTGTTTTTGTGTTGTTTGTGTTTGTGTGTTTTGATGTTTGTTTGTGATTTTGTGTTTTTTTTGATTTTTTTTTTTTTGTTTTTTGGGATTTTTTTTTGTTTTGTTTGTGATTGTTTGAATTTTGTTTTGATTTTTGTTGTTTGTTTTTTGTGATTTTTTTGTGTTGTTGAATTTTTTTTGTTTTGTTTTTTTTTTGTTGTTGATTTTGTGTTGATTTTTTGTTTTTTTTTTTTTGTGAATTTTTTGTTTGTGTGATTTTGTGATTTTTTGATTTTTTGATTTTTTGTTGTTTGATTTTGTTTTTTTTTTGATTTTTTTTTTTAAATGTTGTTTGTTTGTTGTTTTTTGATTTTTGTGTTTGATTTGATGTTTTTTTGTTGTTTGTTGTGATTGTTGATTGTTTTTTGTTTTTTTTTTGTGTTTGTTTGTTGTTTGTTTTTGTTGATGATTGTTGTTTTGATTTGGAATTTATTTTGTTTTGTTTTGTTGTTGTTTTTGTTGTTTTTTGATGATGTGTTGATTGATTTTGTTGTTTTTTGTTTTTTTTTGATTTTGGTTTGTTTTTGTTTTTGTGTGTTTTTTGTTGTTTTGTTTTGTGTTTTTTGATGTTTTTTTTTGTTTTGATTTTTGATTTTTTTTTTTTTTTGTTTTTGATGTTGATGTTTTTGTGTTTGTTTGTTTTGTTTGTGTTTTTTTTTGATTTTGTTTGAATTTTTGATTTTGATTGTTTTGTGATGTTTGTTGATTTTTTTTTGTTGTTTGTTTTTTTTTTTTGTGTTTTGTTGTGTTTGATTTTTGTTGATTTTTGATTGTTTTTGTTTTTTGTTGTGTTTTTTGATTTTTGTTTTTTTGATTTGTGATTTGTTTGTTTGATTTTTGATGATTTTTGTTTGATTTTTTGATTTTTTTTTTTAGTTTTTTTTGTGATTGTTGTTGAATGATTTTTTGTTGTTTGTGTTTGTTTTTTTTTGTTTGTGTGTTGATTTTTTTTGATTTTGTTTTTGTTTTGATTTGTTTTGTTGTTTTTGTTTGTGTTTGTTTGTTGTATTGTTTTTGTTTTGTTTTTGTTTTTTTTTGATTTTTTTTTGTTGATGTTTGATTTTGTTTTGATGTTTTTTGATGTTTTTGATTTTGATTTTTTGTTGTTGTTTTTGTTTTTTTTTTTTGTTTGATTGTTTTGTTTGATTTTTTGTTTGATTTTTTTGATTTGTTTTTTTTTGATTGATTGTTTTTGTTTTTTGATTTTTGTTTGTGTTTTTTTTTGTTTTGTGTTTTTTTTTGATTTTTTTTGTTTTTTGTTGTTTTTTTTGAGTTGATTTTTTTTTTTTTTTTTTTGATTTTTGTTTTGTTTTTTTTTTTTTTGGTTTTTTTTGTTTTGTTTGTTGTTTTTGTTTTGTTTGTTTTTGTTTTTTGATTTTGTTGTGATTTTTTTTTTTGTTTGTTTTTTTTGTGTGTTTGTGTTGTGATTTTTTTCTTTTTTTGTTTGTTTGTGTGTTTGTTTTGTGATTTTTGTTTTGATTTTTGTTTTTTTGATTGTGTTGTTTTTTTTGATTTTGTTTTGTGTTTGTTTTTGATTTTTGATTTGTGATTTTTTTTTTTTTTTTTTTTTTTTTTTTTTTTTTTTTTTGTTTTGTTTTTTTTTTTTTTTGTTTTTTTTTGTTTTTGTTTTTTTTGTTTGTTTTTTTTTTTTTTTTTGTTTTGTTTTTTTGTTTTTGTTTTTTTGTTTTTGGTTTTTTTTGTTTTTTTTTTTTTTTTTGTTTTGTTTTTTTTTTTGTTTTTTTTGTTTTGAATTTTTGATTTTTTTTGTTTTTTTTTTTTTTTTTTGTTTGTTTTTTTTTTTTTTTTTTTTTTTTTTTTTTTTTTTTTTTTTGTTTTTTTTTTGTTTTTTTTTTTGTTTTTTGTTGAGTTTGTTGTTTTTTGAGTTTGATGATTTGATGAATTGATGCTTTGTTGATTTGAATTTTGTTTTGTTTTTTTTTTTTTTTTTTGTTTTTTTGTGACTGTTTGATTTTCTTGTTGATGACTTTTTTTGATTGGTTGTTGTTTGAGTTGAGTTGTTTTTGGATTGATCTGTGAAAGATTGTGATTTTGATTTTGATTTTGGATCGATTTTGTTGATTGATTTGTGTTTTTGATGATGTGTTGATGTTGATTTTTTTTGATTTGTTTTTTTGACTGCTTGTTTTGACCTTGTTGATTGTGATTTTGATTTTGTGAGTTTTTTTTATTGAATTTTTGATTGAGTGTTTTTGTGATGGTTTGAGTGTTTTTTTTTTTTTGATGTGATGTTTTGATGTTGATGTTGTTTTTTTGTTTTTGTGTTGTTTTTTGCTTGATGTCTTTGTGTGATGTGTTTTGTGTTGTTGTGATTTGTTTGCAATGGTGTGAAATTTTTTTTTGATTTTTGATTTGATTTTGAGATTGTTTTGACTTTTTTGATTGTTTTTTGTTTTTTGATTTTTGTTGATGGATTGTGTGATGTGTTTTTTGATGTTTTGTTGTTTTCTTTCTTTTTTTTTGATTTTTTGTTTGTTTTTTTGTTTTGAATGCGTTTTTTGTTGATGATTTTGTTTTGTTTTTTTTGTTTTTTGGGTTGAGATGTTTTGTGATTTTTTTGTTTGATTTTTGTTGATTGTTCTTGTGTTTGAAATTTTTTTTTTTTGTTTTTGAGCAGCGTTGTTTTTTTTTTGTTTTGATTTGTGTTGATTTTTTGCTGAATTGTTTGTTGATTTTGTTGTTTTTTGATTGTGTTTTTTGATTTGATGTGAGAGTGATTTTGATTGATTTCTGATTTGTTGTGATGTTTGATTGTGATGATGATTTCTTTGATTTTGATGTTTGTTTTTTGTTTTTTTGTTTTTGATGATGGCGATGTTTTTTGTTTTGATTTTTTTTGATTTGATGCGGAGATCGTTTGATTTTGGATGTTTGATTTTTGTTTGGATTTTTGATGTTTTTTGATTTGATTCTTTGTTTGTTTTTGATTTTTTTGTTTTTTGAGTGAGTTGATTTTTGTGATGATTTGTTGATTTTTTTTTTGAAATTGTGTTTTGTTTTTGATTGAAATTTGAAATTTGTTGTTTTTGATGTGATGTTTGATGAATGTTTGGACTGTTGATTGATTGATTTGTTTTTGTGATGTTTGATGATTTGATTGTGATTTTTTTTGATTTTTGATTGATGGATTTTTGTTGATTGTTGTTTTTGTTTGATTGTGTTTGTTGGTGTTTGATGTTGTGATTTTTTTGTTTGTGTGATATGATGTTTTTTTTTTTTGATGTGTTTGTTTTTTGTTGGTTGATTGATTTTGATGTGTTTTGATTTTGTTTTGAATTTGATTTTGATGTTGTTTTTTTGTGTTTGTTTTTTTTTGATGATGATGTTTTGATTTTTTGTTTTTGATTTTTTTTTGTTTTCTTGTGATGATGTTGTTTTTTGTTTTGTTTGTTTGATGATGTGGGTGATGATTTTTTGATCATTTTTTTCTGTTGATGTTTGATTGTGGTTTGATGTTTTTTGTTGTGATTTTGATGATTTTTGAATTTTTGATGTTCGTTTGTTGTGTGTTTTTGAGTATTCGTTTTTGTGTGGTTGTTGATTTGTTGGATGAGTTGATTGATGTTTTTTCGCGTGATTGAATTGATGTTTGATTTTTTTTTGATGTTTGATTTTTGATTGTTTGATTTGTTTTGTTTTGATTTTTTTTTGTTTTTTTTGGTGAAATATCTTTTATTTGTTTGGGGGTGATTTTTTTCGATTTTTTGTTTTGTGATTTGATTTATTTTGATGGGTTTTTTGGATTTGTGTTGTTGTTGACTTTGTTGGTTTTTTTTGATTTTTTTGATGATTGATTTTGTTTGCATTTGTTGTTTTTTGTGTGTTTTTTTTTGATTTGTTTTTTTTGAAATTCTTGTTCTTTGATGTTGTTGGTTTGATTTTTGTTTTTTGGTGATGATTGATTTTTAGAGTTTGATTTTTTTGATTGTTTTTGTTTTTTTTGAGTGTTTGATGATGTGATTGTTTGATGATTGTGATGGTGTGATTTTTGTTTGTTTTGATTTTTTGAGTTTTTGTGTTGATTGGTTTGTGTTTGTTTGATTTGATGATTTTTTTGTGAGTTTTTGAAATTGATTGTTTGTTGTTTTTTTGGTTTTTTTTGTTGTTGATGATTTTTCTGTGCTTGGTTGTTTTTGAATTTTGATTTTGATTTTGTTTTTTTTGTGTGAGATTTTTTTTGATTTTGTTGTTGATTTGAATTGATTTTTGTGTTTGATGTTTGTTGATTGTTTGATTTGATTTGATGATTTTTTTTGTGAGTTTTTGATTTTTGATTTTTGTTGAGATGAAAATATTTTTTGATTTGATTTGATTTGTGTTATTTTTGTTGATCGATTGTTTTTGTTGTGTGATTCTGATGATGTTCGATTTTTTTTTTTTGTTGATTTTTTTTTGATGGTGATTTTGAGATTTTCCGTTCTTTGATGTGTTGATGTGTTTTGATGATTGATTATTGATGATGTGATTTTTTGATGATGAGATTTTTTTTTGTGAAATTGTGATTTGTTTGATGATGATGTGTTGTTTTTTTTTTTGATGATGATTGTTTTTTGTGTTTTTTTTTTTGGATTTTTGATTGATTTTTTGGTTGGGAAAACACATGGGTTGATTTTGAATTTATTTGGGGATTGATTTTGATTTTTTTTTGATGTTTGTTGTGAATGAGTTTTTTTTTTTTGAAATTTTTTGTTGAGATTTGGTTTGTTTGAGTGATTTTGTTGATGAAATTTGATGTTCTTTGAATGTTTTTGTTGTTTTTTTTTTTTTGTGAGTTGATTGAGATGATGTTGATTTTGTGATTGTTTTTTTCTGTTTTGTTTTTTTTTTGGTTTTTGATTTGATTTGTGATGATTGATTTGATGTGATTTTTGTGTTTGTGTTTGGTTTTTTTGATTTTGATGTTTTGATGTTGATTTTTTGTTTCTGATGGATTGTGTTGTGTGATTTTGTGTGATTTTTTGAATCTTTGTGTGAAATGATGATTGATTTTTGTGATTTTTTTTTTTTGATGTGTTTTTTTGATTGTTTTGATGATGTGTGCTTGATTGATGTGATTGTTTTTTTTTGATTGATTAATTTTTGTTGTTTTTTTGATGTTTTTTTGATTTTCATTGTTTTTGTTTTTTTTGTGTTTGTTTTTGGGTTGAAAATTTTGATTGTGTGTTTGTTTTTCTGATGTTTTTTGTGTTTGTGTGTTTTGTTTTTTTTTTTTTCTGTGTTTGTTTTTGTTTGTTTTGATTTTCTTGATGATTGATGATTTTTTTTTGTGATGATGATGTTGTATTTTTGATTGTGTTTGTTGATTTTTTTTTTTTGTTGTGTTTTTTGATTTGATTGGACTTGATTTGAGATGTTTGTGGATTGATGATGTGTTGATGTTGTTAGTGTTTTGTGATTGATTTTTTTGTGTTGAAATGTGAATTTTTTTTTGATGTTTGTTTTTTTTTGATGTTTGATTTTTTGTGATGATGTTTTTGTGATGATTTTGATGATGATTTTTGATTTTTGTTGTTTTTTTTTTTTTTGTGATTTTGATTGGTTTGATGATTGTGTTTGTGAAAATTGTTGATGTGTTGGATTTGATTATGTTTGATTGTGATGTGATTTTTGTTGTGTTTTTTTGTTGATTTTGTTTGTTTTTTTTGATGAGTGATGTGATTGATGTTTGGATGATTTTTTGTGTGAGTTTTTTTTTTTTGTTTGATTGATTTTTTTGTGTTTTTTGTTTTTGATGTTTGATCCTTTTTTGAGTGTTTGATTTGTGTGTTTTTTTTGGTTTTTGATTCTGAAATTGTGTGCTTGTTCTTTTTTTGTTTTGTTGTGTTGTTGTGTTTTTGTATTTTGATGAAAAAATTTGTTTTGATTGTTTTTGATTTTTGTTGTTATGATTGATGGAATGGATGTGTTTTTGTGTGTGATTTTTTGATTATGATTTTTTTTTGGTTTTTTGTTTGTTTTTTTGATTTTTTTTGTTTTGATAGAAATTTTATTTGATTGTTTGATGTTTTTGTTCTGTTTGAGTATTTTGTATTGCTCTTTGTATTGTGTTTTTTTGTTGTTGTTGTGAAATTTGATTGTGATGATTGATCGATGTTTTTTTCTTTTGATTTTTGATTTTTTTTGAAATTGAGTTGAAAATTTGTCGATGTGAATTTTGTTTGATTGATGTTTGTGATGTGATGTTGAATTTGATTTTTGATTTGTTTATGATTGTGTGATCTGATTTTGTTGATTTTGATGATTTGTTTTTGTTTTGATCTTGTTTTTTTTTTTTGATTTTTTTGACGGTGTTGTCTTGTGATTTTGATTGTGTGATTAGTGTTGTTGATTTTGAAAAGATGTGTGATTGATTGATGTTTTTTTGTGGTTTTTTTTGTTGTTTTTTTTTGTCTGTGTTTTTTTTGTGGTTTTGGTTGTGATTTGTGTTGATGTGATGATTTTTGATGTTTTTGATTGATGTTTGAATTGAGTTGAAATTGGTGTTTTTTTTTTTTTGATGTTTTTTTGTTGGTTGGTTTTGTTTGAGATTTGATTGTCTTTTTTGTTGTTTGAAAATGTTGTTTTTTTTTTGTGAGATTGTGATTTTTTGTGATGTTTTTTTGGATTGATTGATTTTGAGATTTTTTTTTGTTTTTGATTTTTGTTGAGATGATGATTTTTTTTTGTGGTTTGTGTGTTTTTTGAGTTTGATGTGGAATTTGATGTTGTGATGGGTTTTGTGTTTGATGTGTTTGATTTTTTGTTTGTGTGATTTTGATTGATTTTTGATGTTTTGTTGTTGATGTTGAGTTGTTTTGATTCTTTTTGTTGTTTGTTTTTTCTTTGTTGTTGTGATTGTTTTTTGATTGTTGATTGTTTTTTTTGAATTTGTTGATGTTGGTGTGTGTTGTGTGATGTTGTTTGTGTGGATTTGAGTTTTTGTTTTTTCTTGATGATGATGCATTTTTGTTTTTGGATTTTTCTTGTTGTTGTTTTGTGTGATTTGAATGATTGATTTTTTTTTGTGATTTTTTGATTGTTTGTTTTTTGATTTTTCCTTCTTCTTGGCTTGCTTTTGAAATTGATTGATTTTGTGATGATTGTTTTTGAGTGATTCTTTATGCTTTTGATTTGTTGTGATTGGATTTATTTTTTTTTTGTCTGTTTTTTGATTTTGTTTTGTCTTTGACCTTTGATTGTTGATGTTTTTTTTTTTGTTTGGATGATTGGTGGTTTTTTTGTGTTTGGATTGACGTGTGAAGTTTTGTTGGGTTTTTTTTGGTGATTGGTTTGGTTGTGTTTGTTTTTTGTTATTGATGCTTTTATGTGATTTTTTGTTTTTTTTCTTGTGATGTTGTTGTGTGATTTTTTTGTTTGTTTGATGTAGTTGGATGAGTTTTTTGATGATTTTTTGATGTTTGATTTGATGATGACTGTTTTTTTTTTTGATGGTTTTTTTTTGTGATTTTGATTTTTTTTTGTTTTATTCTTTTTTGTCTTTTTTTTTTTGATTTGATTGTGATGATGATGTTGTTTTGATGTTTTTTTTGATGTTTGTGATTTATTATGTTTTGTTGTTTTGTTTGTGATTTTTTTTTTGAGTGAAATGTGACTGATTGTGTTTGATGATGATTTTGATGTTGTTTTGATGATTTTTGATTGTTTGATGATTGGGTTGATTGTTGTGTTTTGTTGATTTTTGTTTGTTTTGTTGATGTGTTTTTGATTTTTGATTGTTTTTGATTTTTGTTTCTTGATTTTGTTGTGTTTGATTGTTGATTTTGTGTTGTTTGAATTGTTTGAATTGTTTGATGTTTTTTTTCGTGTTTTGATGACTGTTTGATGTTTTGATTGTTTTTTGTTGTTTTTGTTTTGTGTTTGTTGATTTTGCTTTGTGTTTTGAGTGAGATTGGTTGGATTTGATGTTTCGATTTGGGATGTTGAAGTTTTGTGTGGATTTTGGATTTTTTTTTTTTTTTTTTTTTGATTTTTTTTCGTTTGATGAAATGGTTGGTTTTTTTTCTTGATTTTGTTGTTTGTGTGTTGTTTGTGTTTTTGATGATTGTTTTGTGGTCGATGATTTTTGATTCCCGGGTTTTTTTTGAATTGATTGATTTTTGATTTTTGATTGATTTGATTTGTTGTCGTTTTGATGTTTTTTTTTTTTTGTTTTTGGATTTGAATTTTTATTTTGATGTTTTGTTTTTTTTTTTTGGTTGGATTTTTTGTTGTGATGATTTTGATTGTGATTTTGTGTTGGATGTTTGATGTTTGTTTTTTTGGTTGATTGTGATTTTGTGATTTTGGTGTTTTTTTGATTTTTTTTTGATGATTTTTTTGTTTGTGTGTTGTTTTGTTTTTTTTTTGTATTTGTTTTTGCTTGATTTGTGTTTTGATTGTTTTTTTGTTTTTTGCTTGTTTTTTTTGATTTTGATGTTTTGTGATTTGTTTGTTTTGTGATGATTTTTTTTTTTTGTTTTGATTTTGATTTTTGTATTGTTGTTGATGTGTTTGTTTTTTTGTTGTTTGATTTTTTTGTATTTTTTGTATCTTTTGTGTTTTGTTTTGTTTTTGTGATTGATTGTATGATTTTTTTTGTGTGTTTTGTTGATTTGTTTTTTTTGTTGTTTTGATGTTTGTGATGATTGTTTTTTTGTTTTTTTTTTTTGTTTTGATGGTGTGGTGATTGATGATTTATTTTGATGGCTTGTTTTGATTTTTGTTTTGTTTGAAATTTTGTTGATTGATGATGTGTTTTGAAAATTTTGTGTGTTGAGTTTGTTTGAAATGTTTTTTGGGGATTTTGTTGCTTGTGCAAATGACTGGATTTTTGGTTGTTTTTTTGAGGATTGATGTTTGATGAATTTGTCTGGATTGGGTGTTTTTGTTTGTTGATTTTTTTTTTGTGTGTGTTGTTTTGTGGATGGGGGGGGATGTGTTTTTGTTGTGATGTGTGTTTGGTGATGTTTTTTTGTTTGTGTTGTGATTTGTTTTTTGTCTGTGAATGATTGTTGATTGATTTGATTGTATTTTTTGATTTGATGTTTAGTTGTGAAATTTATTTTTTGATTGTTGATTTTGTGATTTTTGTTTTTTTGATTTTCTGTTTGTTTTTTTTGTGGGTTAGATTGCGTTGTTGTGTTGTGTGATGGGTTGTATTGTTTGATTGGGGTTTTTTTTTTTGTTTTTCTTTGTTTGTTGATTTGTTTGATTGTTTTTGTGTGTTTTTGTTTGATTTTTTGATTGTTTTTGTTTGTTTTTGTTGTGTTGATTGATTTTTTGTTTTTGATGGTTGGGTTTTTGAATTTTTTTTTGATTTTGTTGTTTGATGTGATGTTGTTTGTTTTTTGTGATGATTGTTTTTTTTTTTTGATTTTTGTTTTGAAAGTTTGTGGATGATTTGTTTTGTTTTTTTTTTTGATTATGATTTTTTTGTGCGATTTGAATGATTTTGATTTGTGTGGTTTGTTGTTTGTTTTGTGTGTTTTGAATGTTTTTTTTTGGTGTGGTTTTTTTTTGTTTGTTTTGATTTGTGAATTTTTGTTGTTTTGTGTTTGTTGATTTGTTTGTGATCTTTTTTTTTTGATTTTGTTTTGTATTTTCTTGTTTTCTGATTGATATTGTGATTGATTGTTTTTTTGATTTTGATTGATTTTTTTTGTTTGTTGATTTTGTTTTTTGGTTTTTGTTTAGATCTTGTTTTGATTTTGAGTTGATTTCTGTGATTTTTGATGTTTTTTATTTTGTCTGCATTTGATTGATTTGATTGTTTGTTATTTTGTTTTTTTTTTTTTTGTTGATTGTTTTGGATGTTTGTGTTGTGATGATTGATGATGATTTTTTGTTTTGATTTTTGATGTTTTTGTGAGATGATGTTTTTGATGATGTTGATGTTCGATTGAAAAAATTTTTTTTTTTGTTGTGATTTTGATTTTTGTTTTGTGTGTTTGATTTGTGTTGTTTTGTTGGTGGATTGTGTTGATTTGTGTTTTTGATTTGTTGTTTTTTTGATTTGTTTTTTTTTTTTTTTGTTTGATTTGTGTTTTGTTTGTTTTTTTGATGGTTGATGATGTTTTTTGTAGTGTTATGCTTGATTTTTTGTTGTTGATTTGATGATTGTGTGTGTTTGTTGTGATTTTTGTGTTGTTTGTGAATTTTTTTTTTTTTTTTGTTGTTGTCTAGTTGGTTGATTTTTGTGTGTGACTCATTTTTGTGAGTCTTTGTGTTGTCTTTGATTGTGATTTGATTTTTGTGTTTTGTTGATTTGATGATGTTTGATTGATGATTGGTGTTGATGTGATCTTTGTTTTGGGATTTTGTGTTTTTTTTTTGATTTTTTTTTTTGATTTGGTGTGGATTTGGTGTTGAAAAATTCGATTTGATTGTTTGTTTGATTGCCTTGATTTGAATTTGCTGGTTTTTTTGATTGGATTTGAGTTTTTGGATTTGTTGATTTGATGTGATTTTTTTTTTGTTCTCTTTGCCTTTTTTTTTTTGAGTTGATTGATGTGTTTGCTTGTTTGATTTGTTGGATTTTGAAAGATGATTTTTTTTGTGATGTTTGATTTTGAATTGGTTGCTGTTTGTGATTTGTTTGTTGTTTTTGCCTTTTTTGTGATTTTTTTTTTTGATAGTGTGTGTGTTTTTTGTTTGATTTTGATTTCCGTGTTGATGAAATTTGTTGTTTTGTGTTGATGATGTGTTGATTTGTGTTGTTTTGTTGATTGTTTTTTGATTTTCGTGTTTTTTTGTGATTTTGTTTTTTTTGATTGATGTTGTTTTTGTTTTGATTTTTTTTGTTTTGTGAGTTCTTTTTGTCTTTGATTGATGGGTTGTTGATGTGATGTGGAGATTTGTTTTTTTGATTGTTGTTTTGAAATTTGATTTTGCTTTTGTGTTTTTTTTTGTGTGTGCTTCGTTTGATTGTGAGTTTTTTGTGTGATTGATTGTTGTGTTTTGATTTGTTGTGATTTTTTTTTTTTTTTTTTGTTTTGATTTTGATTGTGTTTGATTGGTTTTTTTGATGTTTTTGATGATTTTTGATTTGTTTTTTGTTTTTTGATTGTGGTTTTTTTTTGATTGGATTGTTGAGATGATGTTTGTGTTGATGGATGTTTTTTTTTTTTGATTTTTTGTGTTGATGGTGAAACTTTGTATTTGATTTGATGAAATTTGTTTGTTGTTTGATGTTGATTTTGTGTGATGATTTTGTTGTTGATTTGCCGTTTTTTTTTGATTTTTTGTTTTTTTGTGTTGAAAATTTGTTTTTTTTTGTGAATGATTTTTGTGGTTTTGATTGTTTTGTGTGTTTTGTTTGTTGATGTGATTGTGTGTTTGTTTGTTTTTTTGATTTTTCTTTTTTTGTTGTTTGATTGGTGTGTGTTTGATTTGTTTGTGCTGTTGATTTGATGATGTTGGTAGTGTTGATGTGTGAGATGAATAGTTGATTTTTGTTTTTGTGTGTGTTTGTTGTGGGGTTTTCTTGAATGCTGAGTGTTGATTGTTTTGATTTTTCTGATTTGGTTTTGATTTTTTGATTCTTTTGATGATTTGTTTGTTTTTTTGGTTTTTTTTTGTGTTTTGATTTGATTTTGTTGTGTTCTGTGATTGTGATGTTGGTGTGGATTTTTTGTTTGTTTTTTTTTGTGGTTGATTTGATTTTCTGTTTGTTTTTTGTTTGATGTTTTGGTTGATGTTGTTGATTTTTTGTTTTTTGTTTTTTGTTTTTTTTGGGTTTGTTTGATTGTTTTTTTTTGATGTTGTGTTGATGTTTCGTCTGATGGTCGATCGATTTTTTTTTTGTTTTGATTTGTTGTTTGTTGTGATTTTGTGTTTTGTTTGATGTTTGTTTGTGATGATTTTTTTGATGTTTTGTTTGATTGGATGATTTGTTTTTTTTTTTTGTTTTTATTTTTGATTGTGTTGTTGTTTTGAGGTTGATTTGATGTGATTGTTTTGATTTTTGTTTTTTTGGATGGATGTTTTTTGTTTCTTTGTGATTTGATGGTGTTTTTTGTTTTTGTTTGTTGAGTTGTTTTTGATGTTGTTTTGTTGTTGATTGTTATTTTTGATTGATGATGTGATTTGTTTGTGTTGATTTGTTTGTTTTTTTTGTGTTTTTTTTTTTTTTTTTTTTTTTGATTTTTTGCTGTTGATTGTGTGAAATTGTGTTTTTTTTTTTTTTTTGTGTGGATTTGTGAATGTTGTTTTTTTTTTTTGTTTTGTAGAATTTTTTTTATTTTGTTTGATTTTTGTGTTGATTTTGCTTTTTGATGTGATTTTGTGTGTGTGTTGGATTTGAATGTTTTTTGTGTGATGTGATTGTTTTGAATGGTTTTGAGGTGTGGTTTTGATTTTGATTGTGATTTGTTTGATGTGATTTGTTGATGATTTTGAATGATTTTGTTTTGTATTGTTGAGTTGTGATTTGTTCTTTGTGTTTGATTTGATGAGTGATTTTTTTGTTTTGGGTTTTTTTTGTTTTTTTGTTTTTTTTTGTTTTGATTTTTGTGTGTTTGTTTTTTTTTGTTGGTTTTTGATTTTTTTTTTGAATTTTTTTTTTTGTTGTGATTTTGTTGTGTTTGTTTGGAATTGTTTGTTTGTTGTTGTGTTTGTTTTTTTGTGTTTTTTTTTTGTTTGTTTTTTTTGGTGGTTTTTTTGATTTTTTTTTGTGGTGATTGTGTTTTTTGGTTGTGATTTGTGATTTTTGTGTTTTTTGTTTGTTTTTTTTGGTTTTTTGTTTTTGTTTGTTTTTTTTTGTTTGAATTTGATTTTTTTTTGTTTTTTGTTTTTTTTTTGTTTTTTTTGTGTTTGTTTGTTTGTGTTTGTTTTTTTGATTTTGGTGTTTGTTGGGTTTTGATTTGTGTGTTTTTTTTTTTTTGATTTTGTTTTTGTGGTTGTTTTTTTGTTTTTTGGTGTTTTGGAATGGTTTTTGTTTTTGGGGTTTGTGTTTGTTTTTTTTTTTTTGTTTTTTTGTGAATTTTTGTTTTTTTTGTTTTTTTGTTTGTGTTTGGTGTGTGTTTTTGTTTGTTTGTTTGTTTTTTGTGTTTTGTGTTGTTTTTTGTTTTTGATGATTGTTGGTTTTGTTGTTTGTTTTTTTTTGTTGTGTGTTTTTGTTTTTTTGGTTGATTTTTTGTTTTTGTGTGTTTTTGTATTTTTTTGATTTGTGTTTTGTTTGATTTTTTTTTTGAATTGTTTTGATTTTTGTTTTTGTTTTGTGTTTTGGATTTTTTGTGTTTGTTTTTTTTGAATGTGTTTTTTTTGATTGTTTTTTTTGTTTTGTTGATTTTGTTTGTTTTTTTTTTTGTGTTTTTTTTTTTGATGTTTTGATGAATTTGTTTGTTGTTTTTGTTGTTGTGAATTGTGTTGATTGTGCTTTTTTTTTATTTTTGTTGTGTGTTTGATGGTTTGTGAGTTGTTGTGATTTGATTGATGATGTGAGCGCGATTTTTTGTCTGAATTTTTGTGTTTTTGAATTTTGAGTTTTTTTTGTGTGTTTGTGGATTGTGAATGTTTGTTTGGTTTTTTTTGTTTGAATTGGGTTGAATTGATTTTGTTGTTGGTGTTTTTTTTGAATTTCTGTTTTTTTGATTGGTGTGTTGTGTTTTTTTTTTTTGAATTTGGGTGTACGCGAATTTGATGTGTTTGTGTGGTGATTGAGATGATTGGTTTTTGATTGGTTTGTGTGTTGCCCTTGTTTTTGTTTGTGTGTGTGTTTGTGTTGTGGATTTTGTGGTTTGATTGTTGATTTTTGTGGTGATTGTGAGGTTTTTGTTTTGTGTGTTGATTTGATTTGAATTTTTTTTTTTTGTTGTGATTGTTGATGATTGTTGTTTTGGTTTTGTTTTGATGTTGTTGTTTTGTTTTTTTTGGGTTGTGTGTGAATTGTTGTGATGTTGTGTTGTTGTTGGTTTTTTGTTTTGGTTTTGTGGTTGAATTGATGTGATTGGTGATTATTGTTTTGGTTTGATTGAATTTGATTTGTTTTTTGTGCTGATTGTTTTTTGATTTTGGTGTTTTTGATGTTTTGTGTGATTGTGTTTGATTTGTGTTGTGGTGATTTTTTTTGTTGAATTTTGATTGATTTTTGTGTTGTTTGATTTGTTGTGTGTGTGCTTGTGAGTTTGTGATGTGTGTGTTTTTGTTGATGTTTGTTTTTTTGTTTGTTTGATTGTTGGTTTTTTTTTGTGTTTTCTTGTGTGATTTTTTTGTTGATTTTTGTTTGGTTGTTTGTGTTTGATTTGATGGTTTTTTGTGATGTTGATGTGATTGTGTTGTTTGTTTTGTTGTTTGTGTGAATTGATTTGTTTTTTTGTGTGTGATAATTTGATTTTGTTTTGTTTGATGTGTTTTTGTTTGATGTTTGTGTCGATGAGATTGTTTTTTTTTTGATTGAATTTGATTTGTTGTTGATTTTTGTTTTTTTGATTTTGAATGTTTTGTGTTTTTTGGATGGTGTTTGTTGATGATGATTTTGTGATGTGTTTTGGTGATTGGTGAGTTTTTTGTTTTTGGTTTTTGAGGATGTTTTGTTTTGTTTGTTTGTTTTGGTGATTGGATTTTTGTTTTTTTTTTTTTTTTTTTTGTGTGTGTGTTTTTTGTTTTGTTTTTTTTTTTTTTTTTTTGTGTTTTGGATGTGTTTTGAATTGTTTTGTTTGATGTTGATTGTATTTGTTTTGTTGTTGATTTTTTTGTGGGTTGTTGTTGTGTGATTTGTGGTTTTGTGGATTGATTGTGTTTTGTTTTGTTTTTGTTTGTGTGTTTTTTGTTTTGATGTGTTGATGAATTGTTTGTTTTGTGATTTTGTGGAATTTTTTTGTTTGTTGTTGTTTTTTGTTGTGTTTTTTATTGTGTTTGTTTGTGCTTTTTTTGTGATTTTGATGTTTTTGTGTTTTTTGGTTTTATGTTTTGTTGTTTGTTGTGATTGTGTTTTTTGTATTTTGTTTTTTGATTTTTTGTGTTTGATTGATTGTGTTTTTTTTGTGTTTGTTTTGTTTTTGTTTTTGTTTGGTTTTTTTTTTTGATTTTTTTTTTTTGTTGATTTTTGTTTGTTTTTGATTTTGTTTGTGTGATTTTTGTGATTGTTTGATTGTGTGTTGTTTGTGTGTGTGTTTTTTTTGTTGTTTTTTTTGATTTTTTGTGTTGTTTGTTTGTTGTTTGTTGTTGTTTTTGTGATTTTTTTTTTTGTGTTGTTTTTTTTTGTTTTTTTTTTGTTTGATTTGTTTTGTTTTTTTGTTGTTGTTTGTTTTTGATTTTTTTGTTTGTTGTTTTTTTTTTTTTTGTTTTTGTGTGATTGTGTTGATTTTTTTTTGATTTTGTTGTTTTTTTGATTTTTTTTTTTTTGATTTTGATTTTGTTTTTTGTTTGTTTGTGTTGTTTTTGTGTTTGTTTTTGTTGTGAATTGTTTTTTTTTTTTTGTTGTTTTGTTTTGATTTTGTTTTTTTGTTTTTTGTTTGATTTTGTTTTTGTTTTGATTTTTTTTTTGATTTTGTTTTTTGTTGTTGTTTTGATTTGTTTGATTTTTTTGTTTTTTTTTGTTTTGTTTGTTTTTTTTTTTTGTTTTGTTGTTTTTTTTGTTTTGTGTTTTGTTGTGTTTTTGTTTGTTGATTTTTTTTTTTTGTTTGTTTTTTGTTTTGTTTGATTTTTGTTTTTTGTTTGTGTGTTTTTGTGTTTGGTTTTGATTTTGTTTTTTTGATTTGTTTTTGTTTGTTTTTTTGTTGTTTTTTTTTTTGTTTTTTTTTTTTTTGTTTTTTTTGATTTTGATTGTGTTTTTTTTTGTTTTGTTTTGTTTTTTGTTTTTTTTTTTTTGTTTTTTTTGTTTGTTTTTTTTTTTTTTTGTTTGTTGTGTTTGATTTTGTTTTTTTTTTGATTTTTTTTGTTTGATGTTGTTTTGTTGTTTTGTTTGTTTTTGTTTTTTTTTTGTGTTGTTTGATGTTTGTTGTTTTGTTTGTTTTGGTGTTGTTTTTTTTTTGTTTTTTTTTGATTTTTTGTGTTTTGTTTT
>JAROYE020000188.1:0-16333 GCA_029619315.2 Dynastes maya | reverse complement strand
ATTTTTGCTCGTTGGTTATATTTTAATAAAACTAACTTCACAAAGTATATAAATAAATGTATTGCTTCACGCTACATCAAAACACCTCCATTTTGGTTTACGGTTGACATCACATCTGTGTACATCACTCTTTTACATTTTGTATCACTGTGTTCCTTTTCAATGTGACTTACGTCACAGTATGTATCGCCAAATTTAAAGTCTCTAACACTAACTAATATAGTGCTAACTTAAGGTTATACCGTATACAATTATAAATATACACCTGGTTTTGCAACGATTAGATTTTTTATTTAAATATGCTATTTAATTCTCTCCCTTAGCGGATGAGGGCTTGCTTAAGTATCGAACATAATTCTATACATACTTATGTGCTGTGTAAAACAGTGTTTGCAGATAGAGATAGTATCTATTACGCATGTCGTCATCAACATATCAAAATAATATAATGATATAGCGCCATTTAGTACTCGAATGTTAAATTTGATACGTTTAGAAATATCGGTAGGAATCTATTTCTTCTATTGGCAACACTCCGTTTAAATACCTTGTAAACATCAACTACATTTGTCAGAATAACATATGTCAAACGTCTTTCACATTTAACATCAAAACTGTCAGAAGTTAGGTGACGTTCAACGCCAATTATACTAAGGTCGGCAGATGATTTTTAAAACGTGTTGTTTTGAATATCTATAATTTTTTGCATATTCATCGATTTCAAGATGATTATATTAGTAGGTATACTACAGGCGTACGGGACCACTTTTAATCGAGCTTTTAATCGAGCTTTTAATCGAGCTTTTAATCGAGCTTTTAATCGAAGTTTAATCGACCTTAATTTCAAGGTCACCCCTTTAATCCGCGAGCAATTTCCTGGAATCGAAGCTTGATTAGCGGCTCACGCTTTTAATCCGCGGGCAATTCCTGGAATCGAAGTTTGATTAGCGGCTCACGCCTTTAATCCGCGAGCAATTTCCTGGAATCGAAGTAATTTCGCAGAATCGAAGCCAAAGGCGCTTTTGATAGTAGCACGCGCTTTGAATCCGCGGGTAATTTCGCGGAATCGAAGTTTGATTAGCGGCTCGCGCTTTTAATCCGAATGGAATCGAAGTTTGATAAGCGGTTCGCACTTTTAATACGCGGGTAATTTCGCGGAATCGAAGTTTGATTAGCGTCTCGCGCCTTTACTCCGCGGCTAATTTCGAGGAATCGAAGTTTGGTTAGCGGCTCGCATTTTTAATCCGCGGCTATTTCAAAGTCGCGCTTTTTATTCCGCGGGTAATTTCACGCTTTATTAGGCAGCCAATTTCAAGTTTGCGCTTTTTAATCCGCAGGAAAATATGGCAACCGCGGAAAGATGGCGTCCGCGACCATAGTAATTAGCAGTATCGTTCGCGGCTATTTCAAGGTCGCGCTTTTATTCCGCGGGTAATTTCGCGATAAAATCCGCGACCCATTAGCATTAATTACTACAATTAGCATTTAAATCGCGACCAATTTCGCGGTTTTTATATTGTGCTTAATGAAAGTAGAACCTTTCACGAATTTTAAACACGTCCCAACATGACTGGAACTTTCTCTCATTTCGAATAGGCGTAAATAGAATTTATGGCACACAGATAGAAAGAACCTTTTCGCGATTCTCGGAATTTTGCATGACCGTTGACGCATGTAAACAAGTCAGACAGGTAGGCCACGCTTTTAATCCATGGCTAATTTCACGCTTTATTACGCAGCCAATTTCAAGTTTGCGCTATTTAGTCCGCGGTGAAGATGGTAGCCGCGGAAAGATGGCGTCCGCGGCTATGGTAATTAGCGGTATCGTTCGCGGCTATTTCAAGGTCGCGCTTTTTATTCCGCGTATGATTTCGCGGAATCGAAGCAAATGTATATAGATTGATTGGCAGTCGGGGTCGCGGAATCAAAGCAAAGGTATTATGGATTGATTAGCGCTTAATTTCACGGTCATTCGCGGAATCGATGCCAATGACACTTTGCTCGCGGTTTTATATTGTGCTTAATGAGTAATTCCAGGAATTTTTAACATGCACGAACCTGAGTCTCTCTCATTTCGAATAGACGTAAATAGAACACAGGTAGAAAGTACCCTTTAGTGATTCTCGGAATTTTTAACACGTCCTATCATGATAATGCAATATTGTGAAATATTACCATTAAAACTTTATTAGACGTAAATAGAATTTACGTCACACACAGGTAGAAAGTACCCTTTAGCGATTCTCGGAATTTTATTGCTGGTGGAGGAATTGGCGCAATCCGGCCACTTGAAAGTCATTCCCAACAATACCGAGCAGTATGTAGCTATGGTGCAGACCACGGACGACAGCGACATTAAATTTAAATTTATCGACTCGTTCCGGTTTATGGCGTCTTCGTTAGAGAAGCTGGCTTCTAATTTGGAAGGGTACCCCGTGCTCGAGAGCCAGTTTGAGGACGCCACCCTGCTGAAGAGAAAAGGCGTGTTTCCCTATAGCTACATGTCTTGTTGGGAAAGGCTCAGCGAGGGACAGCTGCCACCGATACAGGCGTTCCACAACGATCTGTCCAATACTCCCATTAGCATGCGCGATTACGAGCATGCGCAGAGCGTCTGGCGGGAATTCAAATGCCAGACCTTAGGGGAGTATTCGGATCTATATATGAAGTCTGACGTTTTACTGCTCGCGGACGTCTTCGAGAACTTCCGGGAGAGCTGCATCAAGAATTATGGGCTTGATACAGCCCATTATTACACCGCACCCGGACTTTCGTGGGACGCCATGTTGAAGCACACAAGCGTGGAATTAGACACTCTCCAGGACGTGGACACCTTGATGTTCTTGGAGAAAGGCATTCGAGGGGGGCATGACGCAATGCTCTTCAAGGTATAATGCGTAATATTGTTGTTTTTTAAAATGTCTAATTCATATATTTTGTTTACAGGTACGCCAAAGCCAACAACAAGTACATGCCGGACTACGATCCCGCGTTTGCCCAGCACGTACCTGATGTATTACGACATCAATGCCATGGTACAGCTGGGCGATGTCGCAGTCTCTGCCGACTGGAGGCCTCGAATGGGTTGAGGACGCGGGAAATTGAATTTCCACGTTCCCGACGACAACCCGGAAGGATATATTCTGGAGGTCGATCTAGAATATCCACAGCACATTCACGATCGACAAAGGGACCTTCCGATGGGGACCTACCAAGCAGAGATCGCCGGGGTCTGCGTATGAAAAGATGCTGGCCACCCTGTACAGTAAGGAGAAATACGTTGTCCACTACCGCAACCTCAAGCAGTATCTAGCGGGGCGGATACGAGTGACCAAGATACATAGAGCCTTAAGAATATATATCGACCTGAACACAGCGCTGCGACAGGGTGCGAGAAATGAGTTTGAAAAGAATCTCTTCAAACTCATGAACAATGCAGTGTTCGGGAAGACTATGGAGAACGTGAGGTTGCGGAGGGACATTAAGATCGTGGACAAGTGGGACGGACGATACGACGCAGAGGCGTTAATCAGTCGTCCAAATTTTAAGTGTTCCACAATATTTAATGACAATTGAAGATGTATAGTTGCGTTTCATCCGTGATGCGCATTTCTTTAGGTGTAAAGTCAGGAGCATTAAATCCCTGCGTATTGATTACCGGGGATGCCTCGAATCGCTAACGGCATATATTTTTCTCTGTGGTTCAGGCAATAAAACTAAGCTTAGAACCCTTTCCAAATTCTTAATTCTGTTTGCAAATCTTCTTCTATCGGTCGCCATAGCTACCCACTGCGACCTTCGATCTTCGTTCGGTATTGTATAAATCGTGACTCTCTCATCAAACTTCACCGACATTTTCTTTAAATGATTTTCTTGACAATTCCCGTACTCGATAATATTATCGTGAAGAATGAGGCGATAAGCTACTGTACCGCTCTTTAAATTCCTCCTAACACTCCACTTCCAATTTTATGTCGACGGTTGAGGATTTGAGCGATTAATTTTGTTAATTATTTGAATTTAGATCAGGAGAGGATTTACTAAGAAAAATCAATATTACTTAAAAGTGTCTATCGGCACACGTATAAACACCTCAAATATATTCGGAAATTTCACTATGAAGAAAGAGAATGAAGCCGAAGTAAAATGCATAGGTGCAATTTTGTACATTACAGCGGTACCTCGGTTTACAATTTGTGAAGCTGAAAGAACTTTTTCGATGCTGGAAAGCATACTAGCTTCAAAAGAAGCCGTTTTACTGCAGAAAATATAAAAAGCCTCTTGTGGTAATGGCTAAACCTTTTTTCTTATTTCCCACTTGACACGTACCGTACGAGCGAGCGTACTATGATCACCCAATTTTACCTGTTTAAAATTTAGAGATACAATGTTGAGAGAGTGCAAGTGTATGTCCGTTCACCGAGGCGATGGAATCTCTTACGCCTGCGCAAGAGCTGGAATTCCGCTCCATTTCACACTGCCACATATGCAGACGACCCTTTGACGTTCGTGACGTCAGAGTCGCGACCATGATCACCTTACAGGCTAGTATCGCGATACGACACATGAGGATTGTAATATTAATTACCAGGACAGTCACGTGACTCCAGTCGTTTCATAATTTAAGTGGGTAGGACTCTCATTTATCATCAAAAACCTCGCTAAAGATTTCGAACGCCGCATCGATTTGATTCATATAAATAAAGAGCGACACATCTCCTCTACTAGAAATATAGACGATAACCTAATAAAATTCAGATTTATTGATTCCTTTAGATTTTTGGCATCCTCTCTAGAAAAACTAACACCATACCTGACCATATTTTCAAATGAATAAAATACGTTACGTATAATTATAATGGTTTTATTTTATTTGTCTTTCACAGGATTACCAACCTCTACATATTTGACTAATTTTAATTACTAGCATTGTCAACACAAGAAAATTACGTTTCTTACTTTATTAGATATTATTATCCGATCAAATGTTGCAATACCTAATTTCATTCGCATAATTATGACATACATATTTCCACATTTCTTGCTCTTACAAATGGGTGATTTGCATGATAACGTAAAGATTTTGCTATGTAGACACTTTAACTCTTTAAATGCATTTTGTATGTTAGAGGCTATAAATCCTTTCATCAGTTCATTTTATACAAGAGCAACTGCCTTGCCAACCCACCAACGACTCAATATCAGTTGGAATCGTTTAGTCAGCCAGCAGCTTTATGACGACGGCCGGCCGTTCAAAGATGTGAGAAGCCGTTGCATAACAACGGATACAGATATATATATATATACAGGCAGGTATAACAGGTGGAAGAATCGACTTTAATTGCTTCACCAGGCTTGGTGAATAAAATCTTACATATTTTTAAATAATGGTTTTATTTACAACCTAGATTTTGCATAAAAATAAGTGTCACTGTTTCGAACGCCATGTATACACATTGCTGCATTCGGGAAAGTGTGCACACGCGTTGCGAATTGCAACAGTGTATGTATCAGTCGGGACCCTGCCAACCCTACCATCGTCTATCGCTGTATCATATGTATACTAGCCGTACCTGCACTGTTGCCGGAATACACTTTATTGTATAGCTCCTATCTACATTTTCCAAATGCAACATTCTGTGTGGTAACATTTATGTTCGTCCATAACAGCATTATCAGCAGATCGAGGCTGCAAAATTCTATTACTAGAATAAAAGCAGGTCTCCTAAATAACGCTAAACAAAGAAGTTCCTATAGATAAGTATGCTTGTAGTAAATACCTTTATCAGTTCATTTTATACAAGAGTAACTGCCTTGCCAACCCACCAACGACTCAATATCAGTTGGAATCGTTTAGGTCAGCCAGCAGCTTTATGACGACGGCTGGCCGTTCAAAGATGTTGAAGCCGCTGCATAACAACGGATACAGATATATACAGGAAGGTATAACAGGTGGAAGAATCGACTTTAACTGCTTCATCAGGCTTGGTGAATAAAATCTTACATATTTTTAAATAATGGTTTTATTTACAACTAGATTTTGCATAAAAATAAGTATCACTGTTTCGAACGCCATGTATACACATTGCTGCATTCGGAAAGTGTGCACACGCATTGCGAATTGCAACAATGTATGTATCAGTCGGGACCCCTACCAACCCTACCATCGTTTATCGCTGCACTGTTGCCGGAATACACTTATTGTATAGCTCCTATCTACATTTTCGAAATGCAACATTCTGTGTGGTTAACATTTATGTTCGGCCATAACAGCATTATCAGCAGATCGAGGCTGCAAAATTCTATTACTAGAATAAAAGCAGGTCTCCTAAATAACGCTAAACAAAGAAGTTCCTATAGATAAGTATGCTTGTAGTAAATACCTTATCAGTTCATTTTATACAAGAGTAACTGCCTTGCCAACCCACCAACGACTCAATATCAGTTGGAATCGTTAGTCCAGCCAGCAGCTTTATGACGACGGCTGGCCGTTCAAAGATGTTGAAGCCGCTGCATAACAACGGATACAGATATATACGGGCAGGTATAACAGGTGGAAGAATCGACTTTAACTGCTTCACCAGGCTTGGTACTATAATGCTTATGAGGGAAACAGATGGAGAATAGTTGTTTAAACTTATGAGGAGGAGGACAGATGGAGAATAGTTGTTTAATACTTATGAGGAGGACAGATGAAGAATAGTTGTTAAATACTTATATGCATGCTATTTGTCTATGGCAGATATTAATGTTACATCTAATTTTAATTCAGAGAATATGCCACGGGACCTATGACATCATAAGAAGGCGATATTTGAAATTAAATTTGTTTATAGCAAATACGTTTATATTACAATATGAATGACTCAGCGATATCATCTAAGATCCACTGCTACCTTTTCAGGCGTGCAGAAAGGACACTCGAGAATGTTAATAACGCATAGCGCTAGTCAAACGGGTCCGCAGAGGGTATGACGCGAGTCAAATCTCGAAAGAGTTTTCGGACTTGCACATTTCCTTCAGCTCCCTTCGACGATAAGCGGTTTCGCTTACCCCACTTCACCGACATCTTACCCTAGCGCCATTATAAGTTACCTCTATCATTCCAGCTGTTACAGAACTATCGAGATATTCATTTCGTGTAAGAATAAGTGTCTTGTTAACCAAATAAACGATCAGTTGAAATCGTTTATAACTGAATAGCTGTTCAAAAGCTGTTTAAGCTGTTCAAAAGCTGTTTAGAAGCTGTTTAAGCTGTTTAGATGCTGTTCAAGGGCTGTTCAAGGGCTGTTCAGAAGCTGTTTAGGTTGTTCAAGAGCTGTTCAGAAGCTGTTCAAAGCTGTTTAAGCTTTTAAACGATACGTTAACAGGTGTGATACGTTCCGGGTGTGATACGTTCCGAGTGTGATACGTTCCGGGTGTAATACATCGTATGGAAGCTGTTGTTTGTGGAGGTGACTCATGTTTCAAATGTGTTTGGGGGTCGGATAGGTAGTAGTAGGTAGGGGGTCAATACTGATGTTTGTCCTTTGACTGGGAATGCTAAAACTGCCACATATGTAACAAAACGAATCGGTGCTGTTTAAGCACTTACGACGTGAACTAGCAGAGGTAGACATAAGAAAAAGTTTCAGTTCATATATAAATAAACACTAAACACTGCCAACCTTGTACATAAACAAGAACTCAGACTCCACGTCGGAATGGGCTGCACCGTTTCAGAGCGACACACAACGTCTCACTACAGTATCTCAGACGTAACTGAACAAGTCCAGACAAGTATAAACCTCTCACAACAAACAAAACATACAAAATAGCCGACATCACAGTGTTTAGGTTATCTCGTTATATACGTGTATCTTGCCGACAGCTGCCGCACACACATGTGTGCGGCCACCTCCAGCTGTGGCCATGTGCTGCCATGTAGCCGTTGGCCACTGCGACCGACTGCTTACAATTAGTGCATACCTACAGGCCGGAAGTGTTTATTAATCTAGTTGGTAATTAATAGGTTAATAACTTTGGGTTGTATTTCTTAGTATTATTTCTTCTCGATAGGGGAGAAGGTCACACCCGAAAGGTTAGAAGGCCTAACAAGCAATGAATCGTTTCTAGCCATAAAATTTGACGATGGCAGATGGCGATTTACGACAACTGTTGGAATCTTTGCCAACCCAGCCCGGAGTTGAGTTGCGCCGTGGGGCCGCTACCCTCAACCACCTATTTCTTGCAACAACAAGAAAATAGGCGATTTTTTCCGAGGGTGTATTCCTTCAACTATTTGCTTAATCTAAGACGCAAGTAAAGCGCGCCTAAATTTAATACGTCTAGCTACCCTCAACCACCTATTTCTTGCAACAACAAGAAAATAGACGATTTTTTCCGAGGGTGTATTCCTTCAACTATTTGCTTAATCTAAGACGCAAGTAAAGCGCGCCTAAATTTAATACGTCTAGCTACCCTCAACCACCTATTTCTTGCAACAACAAGAAAATAGGCGATTTTTTCCGAGGGTGTATTCCTTCAACTATTTGCTTAATCTAAGACGCAAGTAAAGCGCGCCTAAATTTAATACGTCTAGCTACCCTCAACCACCTACTTCTTGCAACAACCCGAAAATAGGGGATTTTTTCCGAGGGTGTATTCCTTCAACTATTTGCTTAATCTAAGACGCAAGTAAAGCGCGCCTAAATTTAATACGTCTAGCTACCCTCAACCACCTATTTCTTGCAACAACAAGAACCACACATGTTGCCAGCGCGGCCAGCAGTCAGTATAGGAAGTAACAAGAAGGCTCCCAGAAAAGAATGGTTCATTAGGTAAATAACCAAATAAATTAGAAAGAGTTTACGGGAAGTCAAAAGGAAACTGTATTTTATACAAGAGGACATTTACGAGCGCACGCAACACGCTTACACTTATCCTTTCATTAAAATAGCAAACGATATTTAATTTTCATTAGCATTAACAAAAATCTTGCAGCAGTGATAGCTGAGGCTGTTGTTGTCGTACATACAACGCTAAGAATTAGGATTGTCCTTTGGATGTGTTTTTTTACGTTCCTAAATGACTAACAGGTTTTTTGTAATATCGTCGCTCCTCGGAATCTGCGGTTTTAGATCTTGATAATGGAAAATCTAGCCGAAAATTAGACATCGAACGATGATAGTGATCATCGGTTATTTGTATTTACACCTTCGAGATTTAAAGTGAACCGGTACTATATAGTCTGTCTACGAATAGACCTAACTATACCTATAGAGCGGGCACTTTTTAAATTTCACGGATGATTTAAGTTGGCAGTTCCGGCAATAAAGGACATATATCCTTACCACCGAAATAGAAGGGCTGACAGCTCTTCGATGACGTCACTCTGTTTAGGCGATGTATCGCCATGCACGATATTAGCCTAAGTGGTAAAATAATGTTTTTTTGCATTTCTTTTTAAGTTTTGAAGGGCTTCCGGCTTAAATTACTTTTTCTCAGACTGTAGCTTTTGCTTTATTTATAAATCCAGTCTCTTTGTTGCTCATCTCTGAATGGCGTTTCAAAGACAAGTCGAACCAATTTCCTCCTGACATCTATTTGATAAACCTTGCGCGGGTGTTAGATTAATTGACTATTTTTTGAATGTAGTATAGCAAACCTTTCTTGTCAGTGAAAAATCACCTTGTATTGCAATCAAGAATCTATATTCCCAGTTTTTATTCTAGTTCCTGTCCCAAAACACATTCAGAACCAATTTACTTGCAGTCATCGGCAGTTTTATTCTGTAGTCTATTTCTCACTGAGGTCCTTGGTACATTAAATTTGCCTTCAACGTATTTTGCATAGTACTCTCTGGAGACAAATAAGTTTGACGAATAAAGAACATAATTATTCACTAATTTCTTGAGGTACTACATGCAGAATTGATCTTTAAAACCTTTACTTGGATGTGATCGCCATTTTGCTTATGCTATTTTTAAATGACTCTCAAACAATTAATACTTTACTTCTGATATAGATTACTGTTTTCTTAATTTTTGACCATCCTGTAAATATAATTAATATTCCGATTATCCTAAAAGACTTACCAAAAAGTAAAACTGTTTACACTGCCGTTCCAAACAACTTACTCGCCTGTGTGCGAAAATATTTTACCGCCGCCCCTCCCCTCCTTATTTTTTTATACTTGGGGAATAGTTATTATATCTTCATTTTGAATTTACTTGATAAAGTTTTGTTGAAAATATAGCTGTGCTTATATGTATTAAACACCCTAACTTTGTTGATAGAGTTTTTGGTTAAATGTAAATCGTTTCTGATTCTTTTGACACGCATGCGCTTTATTTGAAATTATAATTTTGTATAAATCCTTGCTCTGCAAACATCGACACAATTTCGTAGCTACATTACAACATAGATCTCTAAAAGCATTCAGGATTGCTATCTTGTCCATAAATGTGATGTTATTGCTTTAAAAATGCTTTTTCACATAACATGCCTCATACATGCATGTCATTTCGTAGCAGAAACAATTCCAAGCAAGTATCCTAAGGTGAATGATTTAATATCATCTACCAAAAAAGTGTTTGTAAAATCTCCTAAACATATCCGCATATTCAAGCAATTGTATCTGCAAATCCGTTACCACCTCAGCCTGTATTGACGTGATGGGGAACATGAATCGAGGCAGTATCTTACAAATATCGCAAATATTATTCCCGAGTGAAAGATGCCATTTTCAAACCTAACTCTTCTAATTCTCAAGCGGTTCGCGAGAGTCAGCAACTTTTTTCCGATTCGGACGTTGAAAAAGAAATAGGTGACATAGATGACACAAACTATTTCGCAGTTAGAAAATACTCACTTATCTATACAAAACTCGTTAAATAACATCAACAATTTAGCAGCCGCTCTAGAAAGTTCGACGGATCCTATAGGATTAGATGTCACGCAAAAATTTCGTGCACTTAAATAAAAATCCGGATTTTGAAAAGGTTCGATCTATATCTCGAATTCAAGACTGCACAGGAGAGATACAGGAGTATTTGAATGTCGCAAATCTTACTTCATTAGATGCTGAACGATCGTTTGCAAAGTATACGAGAACGTTTTCAGACCGTCGTCGAGGCCTGACCGAATCAACAATGGAAGCATTGCTTATGTTGCAGTACTACGCGGCGTACCATGGCAATCGCACATTACCACAATGGTCATCGATATGTCAATAAAAGGTAACAATCTATTACTTTGTTATTAATACTGTGTCTACTTTTGCTCGGTACGCCCCGGACGGTTCCACTAGTTTCTTGAACATTATAAATAGTACACGCACACCGATCAACCGATAATAACCGAACGTCCACTCGATTCCTTGTGTGTACATACATAGTAAACACAGCTCCTTTCACGGGGCCTCTGCGGGTGCAACCGTTTGTCACGCTTTATTTATAACTCTTGTGTTACATACAGATCACAAAGGACAATTTTAGGACAGCAAATCTTGCATTTGAGAACAATTTATAGTAAGAATTACAATACATCTATTCAATCCAACAAAATACACAATGACTCTAACAAAAATTATAGTTATTTTTAAAACAAAGTATTACTTTCACACATTTTAAATTACATTAGTACTTGAGGTGGTTCTTGACATATTTTACTACATACATATAACATACTGTTATTTTAAATATAGATATATTTTCCTCGGTGTGACATTCTTGATAAATGCAAAAGCTTCAACACCGTTCGATTTGACTTCAAGTTGTAGAACATCTCCTACACGTTAGAATGACATTCATTCTCCTACATAGGTGTGTAAAGCCATACTCATTTCGTGTCGCAGTACGTCAGTCAATAAATTATGGCCAGGAAAAATGAGGAGTTATGCTTCTGTCATAAATAATAATATATGTCGTAACATTATAGCGCAGTTGACGCTAGTGAAATGAGCTATAAATAATAAATTTTGAGTTTGAATGATTTGGTATAACCATATTTTAGTTTGTGGGGAGAATGACGTAGATTGGGTAACAAGGAATTCCATTTACAAATTTGGTTGTCAAAGATTTTTAGGAAATTCAAGGTTATGTTATTTATCTATGTTATATTAGAACATAATACATAACTAACTTAATTTAAGCATCTTGTTGTATCGCTTGCCTCAATTTAATTGCTTTTTTTCTTATACCTTGTAAGGAAAACATCGATATAATTTTCATTTGGCAACACATAGATTTTCCTGAAAACTCGTTTTCTATTAAAGGCTTTTATATACAGGTGTCAAAAGAAAGGTATAATCGAGGCAAGCTAACATTCGATATACGTCATTGATCGTAAATGCCCTCATATGATTTGTCGTTTGGCAATGGATATAAATATTAAGTTATGTTATGAATTCGGCTGTTATTGATGCTATCTGTTCACCGTTTATGGATTTTTTTTGTTTTGATTAAGATGGCAAAATAGAACAACCAAATGATTTGTTTCTAAAATATTTATGAAATCCTTTTTTTTTAGTGGAACATGCTACTTGTAGGACAAAATTTTCTCCGAAACCGTCAACTTCGTCGACCAGAGTTGCATCCCTAAGGAGAAATGAGACGAAAACTAGAGCGATGTCGATTTAAAGCCTCATTTTCACGTCATTTTTTGAAATTCCGAAAACTTCAAACGCCCATATCTCCAAAACGGTTAGAGATATCGGGCCGAAACTTCATTCCGCAAACGTGCGACCATAGGGCTGCAAATCGGTACGGTCAGATTGAATTCCAATTTTCACATTTTTTCCATTCAAAAATTTCATCACTTTGGGTAGAAATTTTTACGGCTCTCCTGTATCTCGACATCCGAACGAGCTAGGAGGTTAGGTTTGGGTCCGTTCGAAAGCTCTCGGCGAGAGCTTTAAAACTAAAAAAGGTCAACCCTCTAGCTATAACCGTTCCGACGCTAGAGCGTCTCAAATTCAAGAAAAAGAAAATTCCTTTTTTTAAGTTGAAGCGCTGTAGCTACCTAACCAAACAAGCTAGAAGGTTCTGCTTGGTCGCAATCGATTCAGCGGTTAATTTTCTATCTGAAACCGTCAACTTCGTCGACCAGAGATGCATCCCTAAGGAGAAATGAGACGAAAACTAGAGCGATGTCGTTTTAAAGCCTCATTTTCACGTCATTTTTTGAAATTCCGAAAACTTCAAACGCCCATATCTCCAAAACGGTTAGAGATATTGGGCTGAAACTTCATTCCGCAAACGTGCGACCATAGGGCTACAAATCGGTACCGTCAGATTGAATTCCAATTTTCACATTTTTTCCATTCAAAAATTTCATCACTTTGGGTAGAAATTTTTACGGCTCTCCTGTATCTCGACATCCGAACGAGCTAGGAGGTTAGGTTTGGGTCCGTTCGAAAGCTCTCGGCGAGAGCTTTAAAACTAAAAAAAGGTCAACCCTCTAACTATAACCGTTCCGACGCTAGAGCGTCTCAAATTCAAGAAAAGAAAATTCCTTTTTTTAAGTTTGAAGCGCTGTAGCTGCCTAACCAAACAAGCTAGAAGGTTCTGCTTGGTCGCAATCGATTCAGCCGTTAATTTTCTATCTGAAACCGTCAACTTCGTCGACCAGAGATGCATCCTAAGGAGAAATGAGACGAAAACTAGAGCGATGTCGATTTTAAAGCCTATTTTCACGTCATTTTTGAAATTCCGAAAATTCAAACGCCCATATCCCAAAAACGGTTAGAGATATCGGGCTGAAACTTCATTCCGCAAATGTGCGACCATAGGGCTACAAATCGGTACCGTCAGATTGAATTCCAATTTTCACATTTTTTCCATTCAAAAATTTCATCACTTGGGTAGAAATTTTTACGGCTCTCCTGTATCTCGACATCCGAACGAGCTAGGAGGTTAGGTTTGGGTCCGTTCGAAAGCTCTCGGCGACAGCTTTAAAACTAAAGAAAGCTCAACCCTCTAGCTATAAACGTTCCGACGCTAGAGGGTCTCAAATTCAAGAAAAGGAGATTCCTTTTTTAAGTTTGAAGCGCTGTAGCTGCCTACCAAACAAGCTAGAAGGTTCTGCTTGGTCGCAATCGATTCAGCGGTTAATTTTCTATCCGAAACCGTCAACTTCGTCGACCAGAGTTGCATCCCTAAGGAGAAATGAGACGAAAACTAGAGCGATGTCGATTTAAAGCCTCATTTTCACGTCATTTTTTGAAATTCCGAAAACTTCAAACGCCCATATCTCCAAAACGGTTAGAGATATCGGGCTGAAACTTCATTCCGCAAACGTGCGACCATAGGGCTACAAATCGGTACCGTCAGATTGAATTCCAATTTTCACATTCTTTCCATTCAAAAATTTCATCACTTTGGGTAGAAATTTTTACGGCTCTCCTGTATCTCGACATCCGAACGAGCTAGGAGGTTAGGTTTGGGTCCGTTCGAAAGCTCTCGGCGACAGCTTTAAAACTAAAGAAAGCTCAACCCTCTAGCTATAAACGTTCCGACGCTAGAGCGTCTCAAATTCAAGAAAAGAAAATTCCTTTTTTAAGTTTGAAGCGCTGTAGCTGCCTAACCAAACAAGCTAGAAGGTTCTGCTTGGTCGCAATCGATTCAGCGGTTAATTTTCTATCTGAAACCGTCAACTTCGTCGACCAGAGATGCATCCCTAAGGAGAAATGAGACGAAAACTAGAGCGATGTCGATTTAAAGCCTCATTTTCACGTCATTTTTTGAAATTCCGAAAACTTCAAAAGCCCATATCTCCAAAAAGGTTAGAGATATTGGGCTGAAAAACTTCATTCCGCAAACGTGGCGACCATAGGGCTACAAATCGGTACCGTCCAGATTGAATTCCATTTTCACATTTTTTCCATTCAAAAATTTCATCACTTTGGGTAGAGATTTTTACGGCTCTCCTGTATCTCGACATCCGAACGAGCTAGGAGGTTAGGTTTGGGTCCGTTCGAAAGCTCTCGGCGAGAGCTTTAAAACTAAAAAAAAGGTCAACCCTCTAACTATAACCGTTCCGACGCTAGAGCGTCTCAAATTCAAGAAAAGAAAATTCCTTTTTTTAAGTTTGAAGCGCTGTAGCTGCCTAACCAAACAAGCTAGAAGGTTCTGCTTGGTCGCAATCGATTCAGCGGTTAATTTCTATCCGAAACCGTCAACTTCGTCGACCAGAGATGCATCCCTAAGGAGAAATGAGACGAAAACTAGAGCGATGTCGATTTAAAGCCTCATTTTCACGTCATTTTTTGAAATTCCGAAAACTTCAAACGCCCATATCTCCAAAACGGTTAGAGATATCGGGCTGAAACTTCATTCCGCAAACGTGCGACCATAGGGCTACAAATCGGTACCGTCAGATTGAATTCCAATTTTCACATTTTTTCCATTCAAAAATTTCATCACTTTGGGTAGAAATTTTTACGGCTCTCCTGTATCTCGACATCCGAACGAGCTAGGAGGTTAGGTTTGGGTCCGTTCGAAAGCTCTCGGCGACAGCTTTAAAACTAAAGAAAGCTCAACCCTCTAGCTATAAACGTTCCGACGCTAGAGGGTCTCAAATTCAAGAAAAGGAGATTCCTTTTTTTAAGTTTGAAGCGCTGTAGCTGCCTAACCAAACAAGCTAGAAGGTTCTGCTTGGTCGCAATCGATTCAGCGGTTAATTTTCTATCCGAAACCGTCAACTTCGTCGACCAGAGTTGCATCCCTAAGGAGAAATGAGACGAAAACTAGAGCGATGTCGATTTAAAGCCTCATTTTCACGTCATTTTTTGAAATTCCGAAAACTTCAAACGCCCATATCTCCAAAACGGTTAGAGATATTGGACTGAAACTTCATTCCGCAAACGTGCGACCATAGGGCTACAAATCGGTACCGTCAGATTGAATTCCAATTTTCACATTTTTTCCAATCAAAAATTTCATCACTTTGGGTAGAAATTTTTACGGTTCTCCTGTATCTCGACATCCGAACGAGCAGCTGCGCTACTCGCAGCGGGCCTGGTGTGTACGGTCGCATGCCGTTCACGGGCAGCGGTGGAGCCTAGCTCCACCGCATGCTGACGGCTGTGCAGTACACTTTTATTAGACATAGTAATCTTTTCGGTGGAACATGTAAAAGAGTTCTAATTGTTGGACCCTCTGGGTGTGGTAAAACAAATACCCTTCTTACTCTATTACTACATCCGAATGGATTTCGCTTTAAAAATATCTACATTTGTTGTAGATCTCTTCAACAAGAGAATATGAATATCTTCGATGTATACTAAAAACTGTCCGGAAATAGGTTACACGATAACCGAGTACACTGCATGTTTTACCCTGATCAAGTTTCT
>JAROYE020000187.1:0-16374 GCA_029619315.2 Dynastes maya | reverse complement strand
GTTTGATACCCCTTTTTCCATTTTTTTCGACTTTTTGGTAAAAGGGCCTTATTTCCTTCTTCTGGAATTTTTCTTCCACCTCCTTTAGTTTATTTTCATTATAATCTTTCTTTTTTCTTCTACATGTTATTTTCAAAATTTTCCTCAGCTCTTTATACTTTTGTACCTGACTATTTCTTTTCCCTCTCAAATTTTGTTCTCTTATTTTCCTTATTTCTTCTACTAAATTTTCGCATTCCGTCAAACCATTCCTTTCTTCTTATTATTTTTTGATGTGTTTTGTGTTATTATTGCTCGATTTGTCTCCATTATTGCTGTTTTTTGTCTCTAAAACCTTTCCTCAACACCCAAATTCTTCTTTTTGTAGTTTCCCAGTTTCCTTTTCTACGAGGGATGATCGTAAAATAAGGTTCCCATATTTTTTAAAAATAGACAGCATTCTTATTTCTTTAACATTACACATCTTTTTTAAAGGGTAAAAACGTAAGCTATTTCTATCCAAGCATTTTTGCGGGACGGTGCTCCAACTTCTGTATCCCCATGTCGTAAAATTCTGCGCCAGTCCTTTCAAGAACCTTTTTCAACTGTGATGTTGGAAATTTTCAGGAACCCGTAAAACGAGTTGACGAATGGTGACCCTCCAATTTTCCCAGCAGTATGCTCTCGATCTTTTCAACGATTTCCTCTGAAACTGATGGTCTTCCGCTCCGCCCCTCATCGTGAAATTCCGTTCAGCCTCCACCACCCTCCCTACACCATTTGCGGAGGTGTTAAAACAGATATACACTTTTCTCCATAAACTTGGGTTATTGACGATGAATTTTTAAAAGGTGAAACCCCTTTCGCGTTTAAAAAACGTATCACAGCGTGAATTTCGCAATTTGCGGTAGCGGCGATGGGGATTTCCATCTCGGACGGCTGCTTAGCCAACTCTGAGCGACGTAGCAGACGGGAGTAGTACGCATATAGAGTGGGAGAGCTGGCTGCACACGCCAATGTTGTCGGAATTCGCCTAACACGTCTTATTTCTGCTGTAGGGCTTTGGGAACCTTATTTTTACGATCGCCCCTCGTATATTGTTTTTTTTATTTCTTCGTCTTTCAGGAGGTCTATATTAAATTTTTTTCCTGATTCTTTTGGTTGCTTTTTTTTTACTGGATTCCCCAAAAAATTTTTCTTTGCATGTAACATGTACCAAATAGTGATCTGAGTTGCAGTCCGCCCCTCTCCTGCTTCTAAACCCCTGGTATATCTCCTCCAATTTCCTCAATTTTATTCATAATTTTCTAAGGAACTATAAAATTCCAACCTTTTCGATTTTCAGGAAGGGGGATGTATATTTTTTATAATCTCTGGTTTGGTTTTTGATTATCAAAAAAATTCTTGCTGAATTTAAGTTAGATGCATTATTTGTTCGCTTTTGAATGTTTAGATTTTTGGATTCAAAAATTTTCATTCAAATCCCTTTGGAACAGTAAGATTATCGATTGCTTGATGATTCCCCCTTACGTGGTATAATTCTTTAAAAATACTCGAAAATTCCATAGTCCTGCATTACAATCTTTTCATACACGAGAAACTAGAAACGTCCTCCAGTTTTTTCGTTTTCCGCTCCGCACTTATTACCCAACCGTCTTTGTTCAAAAATAAAAAAAAAATGGAGGAAGCTGCCCTCGCTGCGAAAAAACAGAACAGAAAGACAGGGGAAAGAAACCAAAAAAAAAAAAGAACGAAAGCAACGTAGAGAACTGTAGAAGCAACGAAAGAAGTCGAACGAAGCAACAAAAACCAAGGCGGCGGTGACGAAGAATTAGAACTTCGCTACTGGAACGTGATAAAAATAGAAATCCCCGTCCGGAACTCTTTCATTTCGTCGGTAATTATTTTCACATGCAAAATAGTTGCTTTTATTGTATGGCGTGAGCTTTTTACGACAGTCGAAATGGGCCAAAACGACTACGTTGGAAATTGGGAAGTGGGGGTGGATGGAAAGAGGACAAGGCAACGTTTTTAAAACATTTCTCGTTGTAGGAAGGGGATAATTCCCGCTCTAGCATAACGATCCAGCAATTTTAGCTTGCTGCGAGTTTTTGGAGTGGAATTGTAATCATAAATCGTAGCAAATGTCTTGCGCTAAATGCCAGGTAAAGATTACCTGTGCTGGTGATTGCTTCGTATTTCTCAGTGATTGCTAGTTGAATTGCACCTCTATGTTTACTGTTTTCATAGCAACTTTCTGATAACCTGGAAATCATGTTTTATCCAAGTGTTGGAACAATCCTTTTGGATTCTTTTGGGATTATGTACCTTTTTGTGATTTATGAGCTATGAGCTTTGTCCGTCTAGTTTTAGTGATCAAAAACATGATTACATTTGAAGTTTCCGTTTAACAAATAAGGT
The DNA here is from genome assembly GCA_029619315.2 of Dynastes maya. Lineage (NCBI taxonomy): Eukaryota > Metazoa > Arthropoda > Insecta > Coleoptera > Scarabaeidae > Dynastes > Dynastes maya. The sequence goes on along the minus strand of JAROYE020000187.1, from coordinate 13,974 downwards.
CTTTCTTTTGACCGTTGCTCATTGAAATAATTTCTGTCAAACTCAAGCTTCAGAGCAAACATTGTTTTATAGTGAAGCAAGACTATGTTTCATAGAAGTACTGTATATATTTTCGTTCTTTTCCATCTCAGACACATTTATATATTTTATACCTCTCCCCACCCACGCATATCATTCCACCAATACAACCTCCTACCTATGACGTGAATCCCAATGGGATATGATGCCCCGATGACGACCGGTGCCTCTAATAACATCGCGTAAACAAACTGGCTTCAATTTGCGTCCACGTTAATATTTTATAACGTCACAGTGATCACAATATCCCAGCATAATTTGCGCCTGAAATATTCATACGGTCCATTACTCGTCGGCGTTCCATGACCGGGAATAACGAAATTCCAGGAACGCTATACCATTGGCTTGTAGTATCGTCAAATTTAACTGTAATTCTATATTCTGGTAGACGCTAAAGCGCTTCGAATGTTGAAAATCTAGTATATTTTGGACTTGCATACAATTTCAAAGTGCCATAGTTACCAAATGTGTAAAGCAAGCGAAGCAAACCTTTTTTGCTTTTATTTTACATCGAAATGCACGTGTTTGCATACATAAATAAGTCCTATTCAGTGCAAGATATCCAGGAGAAGAATAAGTACATAATTAAAGAATACCAATAACGAAATTCAAAGAGGTTCAGGAATGGCTCTAAGTACGGCAAGTCCAATTGAAACTCGTCAAAAGCAACAATACGCAGGAAACGTATATAGGATATCAAAATCGAAGCGATCCTTTCCACATTTCAAAAGTCACAATACATAAAACCATTCTGAAACTAATATTCCTAACGGGCCTATCAGATTACCGCAGCAATTCGCCTTTGAGCGAGAGGAGACAGGTGGTACTGTCTTCCTGGACGTGGCGAAAGCATTTGATACAGTTTGGCATGACGGCACTGCCAATAAAATGCTCAAGATTGGGTTCAGCAAGGGTCTGATTCGGCTTATTTTGTCGTATTTGATAATCGATCATTTAAGATCAGGGTTGGGACGAGTACGTCTTCCACACAACTGGTTGGTTCCGGTGTGCCGCAGGGGTTTCTCTTAGGTCCGGACCTTTTTCTCATATATATTTATGATATACCAAAACACCCTGAGATTCAGTAGTCGGTGTACGCCAGCGAAACAACCAGCTATATTTCCAGTCAAAGCGAAGGACTGATTATCACACGATTTCACTGTGTTTTGGACAATCTGGTCGAGTGGTCCGATGAATGGAGCCTTCAGATAAATGAATCAAAAAGTATCGCGATTAGATTTACACGTAGAAGAAGACTCCCGCCGGAGAAGCTAGTTGTTAGCGGTGAAGGACTAGCGTGGGAGGACTCTGGGTGACATAATAGATAGAAGATGTACGTGAAAGCTACAACACCGAAACACACTGCTACCGCTAATGTGTGGAGGAATTCAGCTAGATATGACTACAGAACTCCTACTCTACGTAGTCTGCTTGCGCCAAATAGTCACTTACTGGCTTTGTCGACGGTGACGCGTTACCATCTCAAGAGGTCGATGAACGGGGAATTGACGACGGGCCTTGAAATACCCAGCCTTACCGAATACTTACGACAGATGGCAAAGAAACCCTAGAGACGTGCCAGACTCTCGGACAATCCATTGTTGGTAAGAGTTGTCGAGAAACCCCCATCACCTAGACGCCATGTCATCCGGATTGCGGACAGAGTACTTATTGAAGACAGTCCTTGAGGATGGAGCCACATTAACCACTGGATTACCAGGAAAAACAAGAGATAAAGGTGCCTAAAGGCCGTTGACTTGGCTCTAGAAATATTGCAGACCACAAACCAGCAATGATATCCACATCTGAGGTATGAGTAATACACAGAAAGACAACAAAACTTGGAAATTTGAGGGGAAAAAGATAAATGGTGTATGCTTCTTCAGAGAAGTCTCCAAAAATGTAGTGACTAGATCATTTGGGAAGGATCAACAAGGGAAGGATGATCAAGGCAATAAGAACAAGTGTGTCAGGAGGTAGAAGAAAGAGAGGGCACCCCAGGAGGATGGATGCGGGCAGTACTGGTAAAGGGCAGGCGGTAACGGAGAGAAATCCTATGTATCTATGGGCCAAAAGGCCCAATAGCAGTTTATATGTATATTCAGTTCGTTATGGCTTCGGTAGTTTTCAATCTTACAAATTCCAAACAGCGTTTTCGAGGAAGGAATTAATACCAGATAGAAACAAATAGATTGATGCTAAACTATTGATTGTAACATAGATAAAATGTATGTCCTTTACATTGAAAATAGACTCATTTCCTGAGATGGAAAGACCAAGCATACATTACAATGGCATAATTTTTGAAATACACCTCTATGAGCTGGATAAAACAAATGCATTATCTGTGCCGATGGCTTAATTTCCTGATGAATATATTTAGGAAGTTAACAGGATTATTTGACATTCTGTGATTTAAAAAAATATATATATATTTTGCATTGGACGAGACCCATTTTCTACATATGGGGTTTTTGCCCCAAAAAGTCACCTAGAATTACTTCGGGGAAATGAATTTTAGAAATAGTTATTCAATAGATGTAATACCTACTCGTTAGATTTACTTTATCAGGAAGGTAACTTGTTTGATTTAAAGACAATTATTCTGTTATAGAATAGCGTTAAAGGAATTCTAATAAGTCACGTATTCTTCTAGAAATATCACTATTACTAAAACCCCCCTCATCACAAATAAATTATGGTTCTACTTTTGTGAATTTCATTTATTTAACACGAAATATGAGTTGTGAGGACTGACAAGCATTGAAGGTATCGGCACATTCCGCACTACACCAAATATTTAATTAAGTCGTATCATATATTTCGCTACCGTACCGACAGAATGATCAATTAGTGTGTTCGGGGTGCCGAAATCCTTAGATTTAAAAATGTTGAATTTAATTTTGTAATTCGATTGTAACCGCAAGATGGCGACTCATTTCACTGGCACTTTTTAACACTGAAAACCTCTATCCTCTATCTCGTTTAGACTCTTCCCAAGACGATTAGAGCTAATGCTTAAGCGAGACTAAGTTAGTTGTAAAGTTAGAAAGTTAGCCATCAATAAACGTTCTCGAATTAGAAGTGGGTGACATCTAAAAAGGACGGTATTCTTTCGTCAAGAAAAGAGTAGCGACGAAATCAAGTAAGAAAGGGCAACCTTCCCATCCGAAACTGTAGGAAAATATCAGATGTGCCAAAGTGCCGAATCTTGTTCAGATCTCATTCCTCCGTGTAAGAAGGAGATGAAGGGTACGGAGTACGGCGATGTTGCCTGGGAGAAAATGTATTTCGTATAGAAGAAGAGGCACCAGCAACGCGCCTGTTTCTGCTACATCAGTTAGCCTTTCAATTTAGATTCTCTCGTTTCTATCTCCTTTTTCGTTCGTTGTATACAACCCCTTCAACCTTCAACATCGGCTCTTATACGGGGCCGTCCCATTTCGTCGCCTGTCGATTTCCTTTCTGGCACATAGCTGATACGCGTGGAAGGTCTCTGGTAGAGAAAAAGTCACGGCAAAGTAAAGAAAGCTGTTAAATTTGCGACAGGATCAAGCGAGAAAGCGGTCAGCGACTTTTATTTATACCGATTGAGAAGTTTTTGATACTATGTCGAGAAAGGAGCTTTATTTTCTCGGTTAACTCTGGGCCAAGGAATTACTTTTGACAGTTTAGACAATATTAATTATAGGTTCAAATTATATGCATTAGGATTTCCCGAAATAATACGACGAATAGTTAAATTTATTACTCCCTTTTGCTACATTTTGCAAATATCATTGTCGTATAATTGGAGTCTCTGTTGAACAATAAAGTTACATTCTATTCTATTCTATCATTTTGGAAATTAAAATTGGTTCTGTTTAAGAAATGAAGTAGTATAGCAAACTTATCTAATTTTTGTTAGGATGTTATAGATTGGTGACGTAGTTATGAAACGAGACTAATAATACCAAATGTTAAGCAATTTTAAACAAAAAAACGTGTTTTCCTTTTACGTACCCTTGATGCCCCTACTGTTATACACAAAGTTTTTTTGTCAAAATTTAAAAAAATTATTCAATAAATGTAATGAAAAATTTAGTATATTGACAAAAAATGTTTTTTTAGCATTTTATATGAAACCCGAAGGGTTTATCAACAATTTTTGTTGACACTCCCATAAAAAATTTTCTTTAACAATTTTTTTCCCAAATTTTTTTTTTTGGGGTCGTTTGAAACAAAGTGACAAAAAACAAAAATACTTGAGGGTATTTCTAGGTTTTTTGGGAAAATTTTTGGCAAATAAGGGGGTTTTTCGAAAAAACCTTTTTCCACATAAATTTTTTTAAAAAAAAAGTTTTTGAATTTAAATTTTAATTTTTTTTATGAGTTTTAATTAAAAATTACGTGTGGAAAATTATATCCTAAAAATGCCCCGCCACGGCTCTAGGGCATGTTTTTTAATGCGTTTTTAATAATTTCAAATAATATTTTTGGCCCCATGTCAGGGTCTATGCTGTTGCTTCGCCGTATTTTCCCCCTTAAAGCTTCCCTCGTTCTAGGCTTTTTTTCCCGTAAATTTTTACTTTTCGGGAAAAACCCCAAAGAGAATGTCTGCGGGAAATTTAAAAATCACACGAATAGGGGGCCCAAATTAAATACCCCCGGGTTTTTTGAGGTTACCGGCCCTTTGGGAAAAAGGGCCCAAAAGAAAGGTGACTGTTTCTTTTGGTTTGTAGGGCGGGTTGGCACCGTTTTTGTCATTAGTGTCCAAATTTTCCAATTGGCCCCCAAAAAAAGTCGGTTAACTTTCCCACTGATAGCAAAGGGAAAAAATGTAATCGCATCTTCAGCTTGCCCTTCGAGAAAAATTTTGGGGGGCCTTTCCAATACCAAAACCACCCCAAAAACCACCCACTTTTTGGGAGTTTCCGTTTCTTTTTCGATAACCCACTTTTGGGTTTTTCTGACCCCCAAATTTGGCGACAATTTTGTTTGTTGACGAAACCATTAAGGGGAAATGGGCTTTCCCCCCCCCCCCCCAGTAAAGTTTGTTTTCCCTTGAAAAATTTTTTTTGGTTGTTCAAGCATCCTTCGGGGAAACAGGGAACCCCTTTTTAGTGTTTCTTCTGGGCCCTTAAAAATCTTGTTTAAATTTTGCATTTTGTAAGGTAAAAATGCGATCCTTCCCCCCAAGATTCTTTTGTGTAGTGGGTAGGAGAGCCCCAGTTGTTGGGACCCACGCCAATGATTTGCCTGATTCTTCAGCCAGGCTTTCACAACGAGAGCCATTTTTTCCCTCCAACCCTTTTGGGGACGAATACAAATGAGGTCTTTACACCCCCATTTTAACTCAAATTTCTAAACCCACTTCCCAAATTGTCCCTTTTCCAAAAGTCGATTGTTTTCACCAAAATATTCAGGGAATCTAAAAGGGCTTTTTTTTCTCGAACATCCCTTTTTAATAATAAATTTAAAAACCGCTTAGCACGTTGCTGAATTTTTCCCTCGCCCCAGTCTACTTCTTAAAACGTTTCTTTTGGGTTAAACATCACTTGCAGAGGTAATTGCCCCTTTTTTTTTTTTTTTTTTTTAACGTTTCAAAAAAAATCGGGGCTGCTTTTGGGGAAAACCCTTTTAACGAATCCCCCTTTAATTATATACATAATTTAAAGTTTCCCTTTTTGTTAAATTTTTTGTAAAAAAAATAAAAATTTAAATCCCCGTGTTATAGGGGAAAACTACTTTAAAAATTTTATGTATAAAAATTCAAAAAAATTTCCCAAAAGATTCAAAAAAAATAGGGCATATGCTTCATTTTTTTCAAATAAGGAGTTGGACAATTGTAAAAAATTTAATTTAGCAAACTTACATTTGAATTTTCTGTTTTATTAAATAGTACAAAGAATTTAAATTTTTTAGTGCTAGATTTTTTTACTTTAAATATTTTAAATTAATCTTAGTTTTATATTTCTCGACAATACAAAAATTTATTTTTTTCATTAAAAGGGAGATATTTAAGAAAAGAAATCGGCTAAAATTTCTTACGATCCTACATCACTTTTCCTGACTAATATTCGTCGGGGAATTCAAAAAAAGGTTAAATACCCCATTAATATTTCTGCATATATAGGTAGATCATTCTTTTTCCCCCCCCCCCTTTTATTTTGGACGACGAAGCGGATAAGGAAAGGAAAAATTTTTTTGGGACACTTTTTCCTTTTTTGCAGACAATTTTGTCTACCTTAACCGGAAGAAAAATTTGCTCCCCCTCAACTCTATTTGGGTGCCCATTCCTTTTACGTGAAAAAATTTTCCCTTTTTTCGTATTTTTTTCCCTTTTTCATTCTTTTATTGCGAAGAACATCTGCCCTTTATAGGGTACACCCCCTGAAAATTCCCCTTATTCAAGGGTTTTTTTTTTTGAGTTGTTTAAACCTGTTTGGTAAACCCCGGAAAATGTGAAGAGGCCCTTCCTTTGTTTTTGTTGTTTTATAGTTTTTAAAAATTTAGGGACGAGGGATGATGTAAAAAAAGGTTCCCATTTTTTTAAAAAATTGACAGCTTTCCCTTTTATGCCCTTTCCTTTTAAACATTGTTTTAAAAAGGTAAAACAAAAACCCCTATTTTTCGACTAATCGCCATTTTACCCACGCATTTTTGGGCAGAGGGTTTTGCCCCAAAACTTCTGTATCCCCATGTCGAAAAAATTCTCCCCATAAAAATTTTTCAATTGTGGTTTTGAAAAATCTCAGGAACCCCAAAAGACCCGAGTTGAGAAACCAAATGCTCCGGGCCCTTTTTTCAACGCCCTTCCTCAAAATTTTATGGTATTCCCCCCGCTTTTTCATCGTAAAATTTCCTCCGACTTCCAGGGGAATTCCCAAACCCCTTTTTTGCAAAGGGTTTTTAAAATACCTATACATTTTTTCTCCAAAAACCCCTTCATTTTAATTGACGTTTAAGGTATGGTGAAACCCCTTTCGCTTTTTAAAAAACGTTTTACAGCGTGAATTTCGCACTTGGGGGTAGCGGCGATCGGGAGTTCCGCCCGGGGGACGGCTGTTTTACCCCAAAACCCCCGAGCGGCGTAGCGAGGCGGAGTGTTTGCGTAAAATGTAAAAGAGAGCTGCTGCACACGCCAATTTTTGACGGATTTCACCTAACAGTTCCCTTTTTGCTACTGTAGGGCTTTGGGAACCCTTTTTTTACGTTTATCCCTCGTATATATGTTTTTCTGTTTTTACCTTGAATTTCTTTTTTTATTCTAAAAAATGTAAAATATGGAAGAAAAATTTTTTACATTAAAGTTTTTAATCAACAGGAAATCATCGGACACCTTTCCCCCTACAAATTTTCTTAGTTAAATTTAGAAGATATCTGTCGGGAAACTTGTGATATTTATCGGGTATTGTTTGGGAAAAATGGCCCGCCCCAAAGGCAATTGTAACCCGCCCTTTAAAGCAAGGATTTTTTAGTTTTTCATACAACCCCTTTTAAAAGAAACGTCCCCTTGTTTAAAATAATTTTTAATATTTATTTAACTAAAATCCAAATTTTTATCCCAAGGTATGGCAAAATGATTTAGTCGACCCAATTTTTTTCGGCCCCTTTGGCAATTTTTGGGGCCTGGGCAGTTTTTGCCGAAATCTTTTGTTTTCCCCTCTCGTAAATTTTTTTTTTAAACATTTTTAAATTTTTCAAAATCTATTGCTCAAGCCTGATGAAAAAATTTCACCCTCAGATCTCTTGAAGTTTTTTTTTTTTCCCACCCAAATTTGCCCCTCTTTTTTATCGATGTGCTTTGGGTCCTTTTTAAAAAAATTTTTTTAGCTAAAACCCATACAAAAGAAGGACAACTTTTTAAAATTTTTCCCAAATTTTTCGTTGTGAATGTTTTTTGACTTTTAGAAGAGCTTGGATAGCGGAGGTTTTTTGGGGTTCCCCCCTTGTTTTTTTCTTTCCCGGGGGATTTTTCTACCAAAACCCAAATTTTCAATTTTTTTTTAAATTTTCCCAAATAATTTAAATTTTTAAAGAAGAGATAAATAACAATTTTTCCTTTTTCAATAACGTAATTAAACAACCCTAAAACACTTAAAGAAAACCCCCCAAACCCTTTGCTTCTATACGGTTTGACGAAAAATTTTAAAAAAAATCGGAAAGCATTCTCTAAACCGTGAATTTGCTAAAGTAAGTTGATTTAAAGGGAAAAATTTTTTATATACGTACTTTTCTCTTCTAAAAATCACTTCTGGGTATTTATTTTATTGATACAATAAATTTCCCTCCCTCCCATAAAACCCATCGGATTTAAAAAAAAAAAGAATATCACTAAATAGGGGTTTGGGGAAATTTTCCAGGTTTTAAAAAGGTTTATTTTTTGACATGTTTCAAGTAAAATGGCCAGGGACTGTAAATTGGTGTGGTTTCCGTTATTCCCAGTGTTGTTTGCTAAACTTTAATTTTTATTCCATCTTCTAATCTAATAAATTTGGGGAAAAATTTTTAAAATTTTAGTATGGCCTTGTGAAACCCTTAAAATAAAGGGGGACATTCAAAAGATTTTTATTTTTTTTTTTTAAATTTTGGGGCCCTTTTTCCCCAAAAGCACCAAAAACATGTTTTGAAATTTGGACTACATTCAATAAAAATTTCCCCTTTATGAAAACAAATACATTCTTTTTCTCTTTCCCAAATTTTCATTGTACTTTTTATCTTTTATTTGAAAAAAATAAAATCAAGGAAAAAAAAATATTAAAGGGGCAGGGCCCAAAAATAAAATCTTTTTTAAAAGAAAGTCCCTAAAAAACCCTTTAAAATTTTTCTACGGGTAACCCTTCCAGTTCGTAACCCTTTTTAAAACCCCAATTTTAAACAAAATGACAATATGAAGCTTTCGCTTTAACTTTTTGGGGCCCATATAAAAGATCGACCCGACGGTGTTTTTTTTATTATCGGAATCAAAATTTCCCCCCCGTGTACATCCCTCCCGGATTTTTCCCTTTCTTAAAAAATTTTAAAGCTTTATTTTTACATTTTACGCGTTTGTAAACCTCCCTTATTTTATTGCGATTTAAAGGGGTATTTTTTTAAAGTTAACGCTCGATAAATAAACAGGCATTTTCGAAAATTTTCCGTAGTAAAGTTTGGGAGGAAAATTTTAAATGAACTATACTAGCATACATCGTCTTTTTTTGCCCCGATTTCTGAGATGTAACCCAAAAATTTTTATTTTCTGAAAATAAGGGAATCTGATACTCATAAAAGGTGAACTTTTAAAATTTGGTTTTTAAGAATTGAGATTTTTGATAAACAAAAAAACTAAATAGAAAAATTTTTCGGGCTTTAAGAAGCCGGTAGAAAAATGCAATACGTTAAAAAGAAGTTTTAAAAAAAAGAAAAAAAATAAGATAAATTTTTGCCTAAGAGTTTGCGTTGTCCCCCCGGATTAACAGGTTTTTTTTTAAGGACAAAATTTCCCCCTTTAAGACGGGTTTGAGTTTTTTTTTTCCCTTTTTATAAAGAATTTTTCTGCTGTATAGTCTAAACCCATTAACAACAAAATAGGAATAATAAAAATACAACCTTTTTTGTCCAACAGATTACCATCCAACAAAGGGCAAAAAAATTAAAAATTTAATTTTCAGACACCTTTAAAAAATTAAAAATAAAAAAAAAAGAAAAAAAACTGTTTTCAAAAAAACTTCCCAAAAAAACCCTCTACAACCCTTGACAATAACAAAAAATTTTAAAAATTTTAAAATAAGAAACTACTGCAAAATATGTCCAGCAATATCGAAAAAATTTTAAATTTATTTTAATTATTTAATTTTTTTGTCCCCAGAAAATGAGGAAAAACCCCATGAAAAATTTCCCGGGGAAAAATTAATATGGAGCGGATCCGTCCCCCATTGGTTGAAATTTTTTGGGAAAATAAAATGGTTTAAAGGGGTTTAAAAGGGCAAAAGTCTAGGTACCAGTACCCTCCCAAAATGTGACGCCAAATAAGCAGAAAAAAATGTTTTTTTGTTTTGAAAGTTTTTTTAAAAAATGTTTAATTTTTAAGTTGACCCACGCTTTTGTAATTTATTCTGTTTCAAACTTTGCAGGGGGAAAAATAAAGAAACCCTGCCCCCAAAGTTTTTTCCCTCCCCCCTTTAGTTTTTAAAAAACAAATATTTTAAAAAATTTATGCTGGACTTTTTTCAAGCAGCGCCATGTGAATGGGATAGGGGCGAACGTTTTTAAAACCAAGGGTTTGGAGGGAAAGGGGGATCTGGGAGATTTTCCTTTTTACCTTTCCCAAAAAAAGCATTTGGGCCCCTTTTTAAAAAAAACTCTCTTGGGAAATTTAAAAATTTAAAACCCTTAAAATTAGCATATTTATTTTTTAGACATTTCCCCCCCCCAAATTGATCCTGTGCAAAACATTTTAAAAGGGTTTGGGTTTTTAAAAAAAAACTTCCCAAATTTTGGTTTAAAAATTTGGGGCATATAAAAGCACCTCCCTGGGTAAAAGTTTGTTTTTTTCCCCCTTAAAAAAATTAATTCCTCTTTGGGGCCCCAAAATACCTAAAATACCCCGAGTTTTCCCCTTTTCTTTAAAATACTAGCATTAAATTTTTCAATATTTTTAAAATAAGTTTTTTTCATAAAATAAACTTAACCCCAAAAACTTTTTTTTTACGAATCTTGCCCTTGTTTCAATTTGTTTTTTCAAGTTGCTTTGTAGCCAGTAAATACGGTTTTCCTGGTGTTTCAGAACAAAGCTTACCCACAATCATATTTGCCATAATACGACCTTTAGAAGTCAGTCGTCTCATCTATAATATCCAAATATCGTTTGTTACCACCTTCTTCGCGAATAGTATTAATAGTCTTAAAAAATTAATAAAAATATTATAGGTGTAAACAAAATCTTAATGACACTCAAGTATGAAAATACATTTTTAAATATTATTTATTATATTAATTACCTCATTGTAACATTTTGTTACATATGTTGTTCTTAAAGGTTTTCACGCTTGCCACATTCTTGTTGCAGTATTTAGTGAGAAATGCAGTTTTGAATAGTTTAATCTGTCCAGAGGAATATTTGCAGACATAAAAGCGTCGCATAAATCTCGATTAAAAACGAATTTTGAATTTTTGGTGTCTATTAACATTTGGTTCCTCAACGGTTTCCTAAGATTTGCCTGATGTCGAGGAGCAGTAGCATGTTGCTCTAAATGATTTTTCTTTTTGCTAGTTAACTACAATAATATTTTTGAAGCAAGTTAGGAAAGAAAAACAAAAACGTCCTTTACCATTTTTCCGCACGCTTTACAAAACAACTCTTCACTGTTGCTTGGATTCAGCTGAAAGACAGTAGTGCCTCCAATTGCCTTCACCCATTTTTGAACTTTATCGCTATGTGATTCCTTGGATTTTGGCATTGTTGTAGATGGAAATACACAATACATTGAGTAGATAAACAAGCACAAACCGACAGAAAACTACCAAAAAATATTCGTTGCAAGCTACGATATAAATGAAAAATTCAAAGTACGTCTTTCACTATATACTGATTCGTCAATAGTCCACCTCGCTATAGGAACACACACATGTACGCTCAGAGAAACATTAAGAGAATAAATATAAAATCTAAACTGCAATATCAAGATGTCCATTGTATAAACTATGAATAGGCATCGTGTATTCATTAATCACGTTAACAGGGAGAAGAAATTTGCTTATATAGTTTAAATTACAGGACGTAAACAAGCCGATAGGGATTCCCGTAAAAATAAAACGTGGGTGCAGGTAAATGAACCCGGAGCGATAAGCCGATAATTGAGGATATATCTTCAATAGGGTAGTAATATAAATTTTACGGCAGGCAAATCCAAACTTTGCCCTCACACAATAGACGGGAAAACCCATCGTGTATTAGTTTATAGCATTTTAGCTGTAAAACTAAAATTTACATTTAAGAAAGATGCAGCTATGTAAAAACCATATTTATTTAAAATAAAAAAAAAAACGTTTAGACCAAATAAATATGATTTTAGGACAAAATAGGCGAAAAACCACGATTTAGGCTGTTAAAAGTCCAAATAGGCAACTAGGCAAAATAAAACATAGCTAGATCGCTTTGATTTGTCGAGAAACATATAGATTTGTATTATTTTTAATTTGCCTTAAATCTAAACCAAAGAGGCATTTTGCTAAAATCCCGTCTCTATTTATCAGGAAAAGATGTAAGTATATTGACAAGACTTTATTTATACATAACCTCATGAAATAAAATAATAAACTTCTCCAGCAAATTAAAATCAAATTCATATACAAGTATATACAAATCGGGTAAAATAAATGCTCTATTTTCTCAGTTACGAGTTCGGTCAGATTTTAATCGGGTCTTTAAATTTTATCTCGGGGCGATACACTTGCGAAATATACTCGGTAACGTACCTTGAATGTATCGGTCGTCGAGGTTTCGTAATAGATAGCTAGAGCCACGCTACTACGGAACGTCGACATGTATAATACCGGCGGAACGGACTACCGGCGGAATAATTTCAGTCAAAATTCCACGATAAATGACTCAAGCCACATTATCATGATATTATGACATTGTCTTTGTCCACACTTCATCAAACACAGCCAACGGCCGTCGAGAGTCTGGGCAGTAGAAGTTCTCGCAGCCCAAGAGGATGATCCCTCGTAGCGTGAGCCACAGAAAGACTAATGTACGCGGATTTGAACGCCTTTTATAGGAAAATTTACTCGTTTTTGTTTATCTACGTAATGTGACCTTGCATGTAAACGGCGCGCGCTCATCACAGACCTCGTAACTATCGTGCTTACGCAATATGTACTAATCTACATTACAATTAACCATATTCATAAAGTACACTGGAGTACAGATAAAGTGGTTTAAAAATTTGAAACAAGAACTAGAAGAAGTGAATTTGCAATTTATAAAAGATTTAAGATGACATGAGATAGGTAAAATTGAAATAATAATTTTCTTCGTTCTTTCCAGGATTAAAGTCTTTAAATTTGGCGAAACGGGATGGTTCGTCACAATATGGCCATCCACAGCTGCGGGTTTCAGACTATTGCATGATATTTGTCTGCTTCATATAATGGTTTTTCGTTAAAATAACATCTCCACTTTTTTTATTTACTACCAAATATTTTGAAAAGAAACCTTATATCCTTCAATCACCAAACAATTTCATTCCTTTGGGCCTTGGAAATGTTCATTCGGATGCAGTCAATATATAACAAGGAAGTTGAACTTTTCTGTGTTATGGGTAGTGGTAGATAATTCCACATGCAATAAAAAATGCGTTAAACTGTTTTTATTACATACAAGGAAACTGTGTGAATCGTCTTATATAGCTTTATCAATTCTGAAAACGATTCTTCTTCCAACACTTGACATAAAGTTAGGGCTTTGTAAAAACTGCCCTTTAAACCTGTGAATAAAGCTAATCTTAGAAGGAGAAATCTTGTGAAACTTTAATATGTAATAGAGGGTTTGAAGGAGTTTGTAAATCCTAACATTCTTGACGATTTCCGCCATTCACGGATATTATGCGGCTCTTTTAGAAAGCAATAGGCTTTTCAGAAGATTGTGGTCGATTCCGTGCTGTCATTAAAAAGTAAAAGTTCCAAAAGGAGAAAAGTGCGGGATGCAGCAATAATTTTGCTTGCTTTATTAAAAGTTATTGGAAAAGTTTTAAAACTTTTGTTCGGGTAAGTCATTCCTTGGGTTTTCTTCGTTCTAATTACTTGACAGGTTGAGCTGGGTTTACTTTTAAAGGGTATAGGTTTTGTCCGTTTCTTTCTACTTCTGATGTGCCCTAAGGGTCGAATTATTAGGTCCACTCTTATTTAATATTTTTATCAGTCTTTATGAAA
>JAROYE020000186.1:0-16531 GCA_029619315.2 Dynastes maya | reverse complement strand
CCCCCCAAACAACCCCCCAACCCAACAAAACCCCCCAACAAACAACCCCCCCCAACCAACCCCCAAAAAAAAAAAAAACCCCCCCCCCCAAAAACCCCCAACCCCAAAACCCCCAAACCCCCAAACCAAAAAAAAACCCCAACCCCCCCAAAAACAAAAAACCCCACCCCAACCAAACCAACCAAAACAAAAAAACAAAAAAACCCAACCAACAAAACCCCCAAAAACAACCCAAAAACCCCCACACCCAAAACAAAAAAACCAAACCCAACCAACCCCCCCCCAAACAAAGCCAACCCCTAACACCACATCCCCCCCCAACCCCCGCAACCCAACCAACCCAAACGCCCACAACTCAAACAACCCCCAAGTCCCCACCCCCCCCAACAACAATTCCCGCAACAACCCAACAACCCAACAACAACAATCAAATCACAACCAAAGCAACCAAACACCAACCCAAACAACCCCCCCCAACAAAAACCACAAACCCCTCAATCAACACACAAACAACAAAACAACAACCAAACTCCTCAAATCCCACAACAACAAATCAACCAACCAAACCACTCAACCAACCAAACCCAACAACAAACCAATCACAAACAAAATCCCCAACCCCAAAGAAACAACAACAACCCAAACCACAACCACCCTATCAAACACCAACCCAACAACAACTCCCCAAAAGATCCAACCCCCAATCCAACCCAACACAACCCAAAACCAAAGCAAACAACCCAACAACCCCAACAAACAACCAAATCCCATACCAACCAAAATCAACCCAACAACAACAACAACCCCACACAAATATCCAACGCCAAGCAAACAACAACAACCCAAAAGCCCAACAACCCACAACCCCCCCAACCCCCCCAAACCCAAATCAAATAAATCCCAATCAACCCAAATACAAATCCCAATCAAACCAACCCAACCAAATCCAACCCGCCAACCAAATATCAACAACCAACCCCCACAATCCAAACAACCCCAATTCCCCAAATCCGCACCAAACCAACCAAATCAACAACACACAACCCAACAACAACAACCCCCCACCCACCAACCAACAACAACAATTTCTCTTTTTCTATACAAACAACCAACAAATCAAATCAACCCAAATCCAACCCACCAACCAACAACTCCCCCAACCCCAACCCCCCAACAACCCCAAATACAACAACAACCCCAAATCCCAACACAACCAACAAATCAACACAACCAACCACCCAACAACAACCCACCCCAAATCCCAACCAAAATCAACAACCAACAAACACAACCCCCCCAACAACAAACAACACAACCCCAACAACAACAACCCCCCAATCAACCCCAACAACCAAACACAACAACAACAAACACAACAACAACCAATCAAACAACCAAAAGCAACAACTCAAAACACAACAACACAAATAACAACCAACAACAAATCAACAACAACAACAAAATTCCAAACAAAACCAACAAAATCTCCACACAATGGCTGCGCAACCCCAACGCAAACAACAAAAGATAACAACAACAACAACCCAACCAAAATCCCAAAACCAACAAACAACAACCCAAATCCAAACCCCAACCCCAAACAACCAACACCAAACCACACCAACAACAACCCAACAACAACAACAAACAAAAACAACAACCAACAACAACAACAACCAACCCAACAACAAACAAACAACCAATCAACAACCAAACACAACAAAACACAACCCAACCCCACAACCAACAAAAACAAATCCAACAACCCCACACCAAAACAACCAACCAACAATCACCCAACCAAACAACCAACCAAACAACAACCAACAAACAACCAACCAACAACCCAAATCAAACAAATTATCACACAACATAATCAACAACGCCAAACAACCAACCACACAAATACCAACCAACAACCCAAATCAACACCACCCCACAACCCCCCCCAAATCCAAGCCCCAACCAAATCCACAAAAACAAATATCATCAACAACCCAACACCAATCCAACACAACCAACCAATATCAACACCCAAAACCAATCAACAACAAATACAACCCCCAACAACAACAACCCAACTACACAACAACCAAAATATCAACAACAACAAATCCAAAAAATCAAATGCCAAAACAAAAACAACCACCAGCCAACCCAAACAACAACAACCCCACAAACCAACACAACCCCAAATCCCACCAACAACCAAAATCAACAACCCAACCCAAATCAGACAAATAAATCAACAACAACAACAACACCCAACCACACAAATCAACCAACAACCAACCCAAATTACCAACCCACCCCAACCCAAACAAATCCAACCCCCCAACCCAAAACCAACCCAAACAACCAACCAAATCAAACCACCAACAAATCAACCCAACCCCCACAAACAACCACAACCTAAATCCCACAAGCCATAATCAAAGATCCACAACACCAAATCATACAACCCCAACAACAAATATCAACCCAACCAAATATACAACACAACCAACAAAATCCTCACAAATCAACCAAAACCCACAACACCAACCCAACCCCCCAAATCAAGCCAAACACAAAATCCAACAACACAACACCCCCAATATCAACAACAACCAAAACCCCAACAACAACAAACCAATCCCCAAACCACCAACCAAACAAATCCAACAACAAACCAACAACAAAACAACCCCAACCCCCCCCAAATAAACAAACAAACAAAATATCCAACAAATCACCCCAAATCCCCCCCAACAACAACAACCAACACACAATCAACCACAACACACCAACCAACCCAAATCCCCCAACAACAACCCCAACAACAACCCCAACAAATTCAAATATCCAACCAACCAACCCCAACAAAACCCCAACAACCAACAACAACCACAACCCAAACAACAAACTACCAACCCCACAACCCCAAACAAAAAACAACCAACAACAAACAATCCAACCCCAACAAACCCACTACCAACCAACATAAACTAAACCAACACCAAACAACAACCACCCACCAATATCAAGTCACATCACAACCAACCCCAACAACCACAACAGCCCCCCCCCAACCAACACACAACCCAACAACCCCCCAACCAACAACAACAACCAACCCCCCACAAACCCAAATCAACAACCCACCCCAACAAACCAGCCACCCCACACAACAACACAACAACCCAACAACAACCCCGCAACCAAACAACCACCAACAACCCCCAAAACCAACAATCACACCAACAACCAAACAACCCAACCCATACCAAATCACTAAATATCAACAACACCAACCAACCAACAACCCCCGCCCCCAACAAATCAAATACTCACACAACAAATCAACAACCCCAACCCATAATCCAACCCCAGCACAACAACACCCCCAAACAACAAATATCAACAAAACAACACAACCAACCCCCAAACCACAAAATCAAGCAAATTCAAATCCAACAACAAACTCAACAACCAAAACAACGATCCCCGTTGTTGTCCACAACCAACAAACCAACTAAAATCCCAACCCCAATCAAGCCCAACAACCAACCCAACAACAACCCAACAACCCAACAACAACCCCAACAAACCTCCAACCAACCAACAACAACCAACCAACAAACAACAACCCAACCCAACCAACAACCGAACAACCAAACAACACCCAACCAAACAAATCACCACAGACCAACAACAAACAAATATCCACCCCCCCCAACAACCCCCAACCCAACAAACCCAACAATCCAACCAACCAACCCAACCAAATCCAACCCAACAACCCCCCACAAATCCCAACAAATATACAACAACCCCAACCAACAACCAAAAACCCCCCCCCCAAACCACCAAACAACAACCAAATCAACCAACACCAAATAATCAACCCCAACCCTCAACAACAAAATCAAACCAACCAACAACAAATAACCAACAAATCAAACCCCCCAAACAACCCCAAATTCAACAACAACAACAAATACCAAATCCACCACAACAACCCAAACAAACCAAATTCCAAAACCCAACCAACAACAAATCAAATACCACAAACAACCCACCAACCCAACAATCCCAACCAACATACCCAACAACACCAACCCCACCTCAACACAAATCCAACCCCAAATAAACCACAACCAACAAACCAACACAACCCAACCCCCCCCCAACCAACACCAACCCCAACCCCAACCTCAAATCCAAATCCCAACAACCAAATCAACCAAAATCAAATCAACCCAACCAACCAAATCAACAACAACCCCCAACCCCAAACAACAAACCAACACCCAACAAAACCAACCAACAGACCCAATCACAACAAACCAAAACACAAACAAATCCACAACAACAAATCCAACCAAACCAACCCCCAAATCGCAACAACCAACCCCCAATCCCAACCAACAACAACCAACACACCCATACAACCCCCAACCCCCAACAACAACCAAACAACAACCAACAACAAACAACACAAAACACAAAATCCCACAACCCCAAATCAACAACCACCAACAACAACACAACAATCAACCCACAAAATCATACAACCACCCCAACCACAACAACCAAATCCAAAATCCCCCAACCAAACAAACAAACCCCCAAGCCCAAACAGACCAAACCCCACCACAACACCCAAACAAAACAACAACCAACAAATCCCAACCAACAGCACAACAAACAAATCCAACACCACCCCAAATCCCAACAAAATCAAATCAACAAGCAACACAATATGCAACCAACCAAACAAACCCCCCCCCAAACAACCAACAACCACAATCAAACAACCAACAAATACCCCCACCACCCCAAAATCAAATCAACCAACCCCCAAAAAAAAAAAAAAAAACACAACCAAAAATCCCCCAAATCCCAACAACACAACAACCAACCAACAACACCAAACAACAAAACAACAACCAACAACCCCAACAACCCAACCCCAACAAATCCCAACAACCAACCCAACAAATCATCCCCCCCAAATAAATCAAAAAATCCCCCAAACAAAACCAACAACAACAACAACAACAAACCCAAACAAATCAACCCCCACCCCAAATATCAACCAACCCAAACAAATCAAATCCCCAACCAACAACCAACCAACACCCAACAACAACCAACACCCAAATGCAACAACATACCCCCCAACCACAACCCAACAAAGCAAATCAACAACAAATATCCAAACAATCCAAATCAACAACCCAAACAACCCAAATCCCCCAACCAACAAATATCCCCACCCCAAAACCCAACCAACCCAAATACAACAACAACCCCACAACCCCAACACAAAACCCCAACCAACCCCCAACTCACCCACCAACCCAACCACCAAATCAAATCACCAATTAAGAAACACACCAAATCCAACCCCCCAAAATATCCAACACATCAACAAATCCAACAACAAATCACCCAACAACCAAACAACAACACTCAAAATCCCCCAACACAACCCACAAACAACCACAACCCAACCAACCCCAATCCCCCCCAAATAACAAATCCCCCAACAACAACCAAACCAAATATCAACTCCAAATCCACAACCCAACACCAACCAAATCCCCCAACCAACCAACCCAACAACAAATCAACAACAACTCCAAACAACAACCAAACAACAACCAAACACCACCCAACAACCCAACCAAATCACAAATCCAAATCAACACCGCAACCAACAACCACAAAATCAACAACCACCCAACAACAACCAACAACCAAACCCAACCCCAACAAACCAAAACAAACCCAACACCAACCCAACCACCAACCCCAATCAAACCCCAACCACACCACCAACCCACACCTCAACCAACAAATATCAACAACAACAACCCCCCAACAAAATATCAAAATCCCCAAAAATCCAACAACTAAATACAAACCAACCACCAAATCCCACCAAACCAACAAATACACAAACAAACCACCAAACACACAAAATCAACCCCAACTCAACAACCTCCCCCCCAACAACAAATCAACCCAAATCCCACAACCAACCAACCAAATTCACACAAATCCCCCAAATATAAAACGTACCCCAACCACCCCAACCCCAACCAACACCAAAAATCAACAACCCCCCGAACCAACCAACACCCCCCCAACCAAATCCAACAAACAAATCCCAATCAAACCAACACAACCAACAACAAACAACCAACAAACAACCAACCAAATCAACAACAACCACAACAAAATTTCCCCCAAAAAACCAACAACCCAACCAAACCACCCAACCCAACCAACAAAAAAAAATTTTCAACAACCCAAACCAACACCCCCACCCAACCAACAAACAAATCACCACCCCACCAAAATACCAACCAAACAACACAAAACAACCCAACAAATCCCAAATCCCCCCAACCCCCAACAACCAACCAAACCAAATCCCACCAACAACCCAAACCAACAACAAATCCAACCAAACAACACCCAACCACAACAACAACAAACCAACTCCTCAAATCACCCCAACAACCAACAACAACAACCAACACAACCAACAAACCCCCCCAAACCCCCAACAACCAATCCAACCAACAAATCCCCCCAACAACCAAATTCAACAACGCAAATCCAAATATCAACCCAAACCTACAACAACCCAACAAACCAACCAACACCCCCAACAACCCCCAACAACAACACCACCAACCACCCAAAAAAATCAACAACAACCCAACAACCAACAACCAAATCAACCAAAACCAAATCAAACCACCAAATCCAACAACAAAACCCATCAACAACCCCAACAAATATCAACCAACCCAACAACCAACCCAACCAACCAATCCCAACAACCAAACACCAACCCAACAACACCAAATATCAAACAACCCCAACAAATCCAACCAACAACAACCCCCCCCCCAACAAATATAACCCAAACCCCAACCAACCCACCAACAACAAATCCAAACTCCACAACACCAACCAACAACAACCCAACAACCCAACCCCAAATATCAACCACCAACCAACCCAACAACAAATCACAAACCCCCAAATCCAAAATCCCCAACCAACCAACAACAATCTCACCCCAACCAACAACAACCCAACAACAACCCACAAATCAACAACCAACCCCCCCCAAAACCCAAATACCCAACAACAACAACAAATGCACACCCAAATACCAAATCCACCAACAAAAGCCCAACACCAAATCAACCAAACCAACCCAACCACCAACCCCCAACACCCCCCCACCAACCCCCACCAACAACCAACCCCCCAACACCAACCCCCAAACAAAACAAATCCAACAACAACCCAACCAAATATCAACCCCCAACCAACACCAACCCAACCCCCAAATATCAACCAACAAATCCAAATTTTGTCCCACCCCAACCAGCAACCAAACAACAAACCAACAACCCAAACAACACCAAAGCCCCACAACCCCAACCAAATCATACCAACAAAAACAACAACAAAATGCCAAAACACCAACAACAACCCAACCCAAAATCCAACCCCAACCCAAATATAACCAACACATCAACCCTCACCAACACAAAATCAACCAACAACCCAAAACAACCAACCAACACAACCCAACCCAACAACCAACCCCCAACCCCCCCCAACCAAGCCCTAACCAACAATTCCAACCCAAACCAACAAATCCCCAACAACAAACAACAACCCAACAACTCACACCCCCCCAAGTATCCCAAAACCACCCCAACCCACAACAAATCCACAAACAACAACACACCCCACAACATAATGCAACACCAACCCCAACACCCAACACCCCCAAACAACAAATCAACCCAACCCCAAACCAACAACAAATCAACAAACAACCAAACCACAACCCAAATCAACAACCAACAACAAACATACCAACCCACCAAACAACCCCCAACCACCAACCCAAATCCCCAACCCCGCCCAACAACCCCCAACCCCCAACCCCAACCCACAAACCCAACACAAACAAATATCAACAAATCCAAACCCAAACAACACAACAACCCCAACCAAATCCAAATCAAACCCCAACCCCAACCCAACCAACAAATACCAACCCCAACAACAACAATCCACCAACAAATCCAACAACCCACCAAACCAACCCAACCAACCCCCACAAACCAAATTCCCAACCAACCAACCCCCAACCCCCCCCCCAAACCCCCCTCCACAACAACAAACATCCCCCAACACAACAAACACAACAACCAACCAAATCCAAATATCCAACAACAACAACAAACCCAACAACCAAACCCCCCCAAACAAATCAAACAACAAAAAAAAACAAAAAAATTTCACAACAACAACCCAACCAACCCAACACCAACCCCAAACCAACACAACCCCCAACAAACAAACCAAACAACACAACACCACCAATCAAATCTCAACAACAACAAATATAAAACCAAACCCCCACAACAACCAACCAACCCAAAACCCAACAAAATCAACAACAACCCCCCCAAACAAACAACCAAATCCACAAACCAAATATCAACAACCAACCCAACATTCCCAACCAAATTCCAAATCAACAACCAACAACAAACAACCCAAATCAACCCAAATCAAACAACCCCATCAACCACAACAACCCCAACAATCCCCAACCCAACCAAACAAATCCAAAACAACCCCAACCAACCAACCCAACCAACCAACCCCAAACAACCAAACCAACAAATATCCCAACCCCAACCCCAACCCCCAACCAAACAACCCAAAAACCCAACAACCCAACAAACAACAAACAACAACCAACCAAATCCAACCAAACCAACAACAAATCCCAACAACCCAACAACAACCACAAAATCCCACACAACCAACACCACCCAAATCCCAAATCCCAACCCCCCAAACACAACAACCCCCACACCCCCAACAACAAATCAACAACAACCCAAACCCCAATCCCCAACCCCCAACCAACCAACCAAATATCACAAATCCACAAACAAATCAAACCCCCCAACAACCAACCAAACAACACCCACAAATCAAACAACCCCCCAAAAAACAAATCCAACAACCACAATCCAAGCAAACCCCCCCCCAACCCAACACAAATTCAACACCCAACAAATCCAAATATCAAACAACAAACCAACAACAAATTCAAATCCCACAAAAAGCACCAACAAATCAAATCGAAACCCACCCAATCAATCAAAACACAACAAATACAACCAAACCCCCCCAACCCAACAAACCCACCAAAACAAATCAAACAAACCCCACCCACCCCAACCCACCTCCAACAACACCCCAACCCCCAAAAAACCCCCCAAATCCCACACCAAATCCCACAACAACCAAAATCAAACAACCCCACAATCAACACCCAAACAACAAATATACAAACAAAAAACAAATCCCCAATATTCACCCCACCATACAACAGATCCACCAACCAAATCCAAATCCACAACCCAACCAAATCAACCCCCCCCCCAAATCAACACCAAAACCCAAACACAACCACACCAACCAACAACCAAAACAACAAACCCAACAACCAACAATCAAATCCAACAACCCCCCCCATCCCCAACAAATCAACCAACCAACCCCCAACAACAACAACCCAACAACCCAACCAACCCCAACAAACCAACAAGAACCAACCCCAACCCCGCACAACCCCAACAAATCCCAACCCAACCAAAACAAATCCCAACCACCAACAAACCCCCAACAAAACCCACAACAATCAACAAACACAACAAACAACCCCCCAACAAACAAAACAAACAACCAACCACCCAAATCACCAAACCAAAACCAACAAATCCCCACAACCCCAACCAACAACAACCAAATCCAAATCCAAAACAACCCAACAACAAATTCACCCCAACTCAACAAATCCCCAAATATCAAACCAACAACAAATACAACAACAACAAACCCAACCACACCCCACCCCCCCAAATCAACAAATCCCAACAACCAAATCAAATCAACCCCCAACACAACCCCCCAACAACCTCCAAAAATCCCACCCCCAAATACCCAACACAACACAACAACAAATCCCAACCCCAAACCCCAACAACACAAAAACCAACCCCAAATCCCACCAACAAACCAACCCAAACAAACATAATCCAACCAAATCCCAATACAAATCAACAACAACCAACTCACAAACACAACTCCCAAACCACAACCCAAACAACAACAACCCAACAACCAAAACAACAACCAACAACCCCCCCCCAACCCAATCAACCCCAAACAACCCAACAACCCAACACCCAAATCACAACAACCAACCCCCAACAACCAACAACACCAACCAACCACCCCCAACCCCAACCACAACAAACCAAAACCAACCAACACCAAATCCAACCCAACAAACCCAAACCAACAACCAAAAAACCACAACCAACAAAAATCAATTCACAAACAACCAACCAACAACCAACCACAAATCCAACAACAAACAACAACCACAAACAACCCCCAACAAAATCCAACCACGCCCACAAACCCCCAAACCAACCAACCAAATCCCCAACCAACACACAACAAATCCAAACCAACAAACAACCAAATCACCCCAAACCCCCCAACAAACCACAACCAACAAACAAATTCAAAAAAATCGCCAACAACCCCAACAACAAATCCAACAACCCACCAACAACAACCAAGCAACCCAACCCCAACACAACACAAATCCCAACGGAACCAAACCCAAACCACCCCCCAACACAAACCCAAATCCCCAAACCCAACAACCAAATCCCACAACCCCAACCCAACAACAAATCAACCAATACCCCAACCAAACCCCCCCCAACCCAAATCCAACAAATCCAACTTAAATCAAATCCCCCCAAAACCAACAAATCCCAATCCAACGCAAATCCAACCACAAATCCAAACCAATATCAACCCAAATCAAACAACCCCAAACCCCCCCGACAACAAATCCCCCCAATCCAACAACAACAAATCCCCAACAAACTACACAACAACAACAACCCCCACCAACCACAACAAAAACAACCCCAAATACTCAACAAACCCCAACACACAACAACCCAACCCAACCAAACCAACAACAACCAAACCCCCCAACCAACCCAACCAAACCAAACAACCCCAACAACCAATCCCAACAAATCAACCAACCAAATCAACAACCCAAATTCAACCCCAACAACACCCCAACCCAACAACCCCCAAATACAAATCAACCAACAACCCACCCAACCCCCAAACAATCAACCCCAACAACACCACAACACAAACACACCCAAATCCAACAACCCCAAATCTCCCATTATAAAACAACAACAACCAAACAACAACAAACAAAAATCAACAATCACCCACAAGCACCAACCCAACAACCCAACAAATCCAAACCCCCAACAACCAACCAAAACAACAACACACCAACCAATATCTCCCCAACACAACAAAATCAACCAACAACAACCAACAAAACCCAACCAAAACAAAGCAACATCAAATCCCAACAACCAAACCAACCAACCAACCAAATCCAAACCCAAAACAACAACAACAAATCCCCCAACTCAAACAACAACCAACAACAACCACCTCAACCCAAATCAAAACCAACCAAAAAGATCAAATCCACAACAACAACCAACAACCCAATATCAACAAAACCCAACAACAACCAACCAATCCAACAAATCCCCCCCAAAATCACAAAACCCAACCCCAACCAAATACAAACAACAACCCAACAAATCCAACACACCAACCCCAACAACCGCAACCCCCAACAACCCCAACCCCCAAACAATAAACCAACAAAATCCAACAACAACAACCCCAAATCCCAACCAACAACAATCTCCCACCAACCAAATCCCCCCAATCCACCAACAACAACAAACAACCAACCACACAACCACACCCCCAAATCCCAAAAACCCCCCAACCCCCCAACAAATCAACACCAAATATCCAAAATCCAACAAACAACAGCAACCCCAACAACCACAAACAAACAAGCAACCAAACCCCCAACAAATCCCCAACAAATATACACCCCACCAACAACCCAAATACAAAAACCCCAACCCACACAACAACAACAACAACCAACCCCAACAAATCCAAACCCCAAACCCCAACAACAAATCAACCAACAACAACCCCCAACACCCACCCCCAACACAAAACCCCACCCAACCCACCCAACAAATCACAACAACCAAAAACAACACAAACCAACACACCAACAAGCAACCCCAACAACAACCCAACCAACAACAAACCAAATCCAACGCACAAATCCCAAATATCTCAACAAATATCAACCCAACATCCACAACACCACAACCCCACCCAACCAACCAAATATTCCAACAAATATCAACAACCCCACAAACAACACTCCACCCCCCCCCCAACCAACCCCACACCCAAACCAACACACCCAACCAAACCACAACAACACAACCCCAAAATCAAAATCACAAATACCCAAAGCCAACCAAACCAACCAACACCAACCCACAACAACCACCCCCACCAACAAATCACAACCAACCAACAAATCAAATCAAATCAAAACAACCCCAACAACAACAAATACCCACAACAAAATCACACAATCAACAACTTCCCCACAACAAACCCAAATCAAATACCACAACAACCAACCCAATATCCACAATCAACCCAACCAAATGCCCAAATAATCCTCAACAAACCACCAAACAAACCAAACAACAAATCAAAAACAACCAACCCCCCAACCCCCCACACCCAAACACAACCCCCCCCCAACAAACCAAAACCAACCCCCCAACCCAAACCAAACACCAAATCAACCAAACAATCAACAAATACCAATCAACCCAATACAACCCAACCAACAACAACAAACACCCAACCAACACCAACAACCAACCAACCAACCCAAATCCAACAAATATCCCAACGCCCCCAACAACAACCAACAACAACCCAACCAACCCAAACAACCAACACAACCAAATCCCAACAACAAATTCAAACCGCAAATCCAAAAACCAAAAATAGCACACCCCCCAACAACCCAAACACACAACAAATCCAACAACCCCCAAATTCCAAATATACCCCCAACCCAACCCCACCCACAAACCCAAATCAAATCAACAACCTCAACCCAAACAACCCACACTCCCAACTCCCCAACCAAATGCACCACCCAACCAACCAAATCCAACTCAACCACCAACCAACCCCCCCCCAACCACAACAAATCACAACACCAAATCAAATCCCAACCCCAAACCCCCCCCAAATCAACCGCAAACAAATACAAACCGCAACCCCAACAACCCAACAACAAATATACCCAACAACCCCCCCCCCCCCAAATCCCACAACCAACCCAACCAACAAATAAACCAACCCCCCCCCCCCCCCCCTCCCACAACCCCCCACTCAACACAACCAAACACAAATCTCCACCCCAACCCCCCCCCCACAACAACCCCCAAATATTTACCCCCCAACACAACTCAACCCAACAAACCAACCCCAAACCCCAACAACAAAACACAACCCACCCAACAACCAACAAACACCACACCAACCCAACACCAAACCACACAAACCAACAACAACAACCCACACCCAACCAACAACAACCAACCAACCAACAACCAACCAACACCAAATCCCCCCAACAAATACTATCCAATACCAACCCACAACAAATATCACCCAACACCCAACACACAACCAACCAACAACAACCCAAATCCCCCCCAAAATCCCAAATCCAACCCAAATAACCAATCCAAAACCAAACCAACAAACCCACAACCAACCAACACCCCCAACAACAACCCCAAATCCCAACAACAATCCCCCCCCCCCCCCCCCCCCCCCCCCAAAACCAAACAACTCAAACAAATCCCCAACCAAACAACAACCCCAAAATCCAACCAACAACCCAACAACAACAACAACAAATCAACAACAATCATCCCAAATCAACTACAAAATCCAACCCACATCAACAACCCACAACCACAACAAAACAAACCCCCAACCCCAACCAACCCAAACCAACCAACCAACCCACAACCCAACAACCACCCAACCAAATCCCCCCCAACCCCACAACAAATAACAACCCCCAACAACAACCCCAACAACAAATCAACCAAAAAAAAACCAAAAAAACCCCCAACACAAACCCAACCCCAAATCAACCAACCAACAACAACAACCCCACCAACCAACAACAAATCAACACCACAACCACCCAAATCAAATACCCAACCCACAACCAAACAAGCCAAATCCCCCAACCACCAACACCCCCAAATAACAACCCACCCAACAAACCAACAACCCCACCCCAACAAACACATCCACCAACCAACCCAACCAAATCCCAAATCTCCAACAAACCCCAAACCCCAAAACAACAAATACCACAACCCCAACCCAACCCCCCAACAATCAACAACAAAACAACCCAAAACAAAAAACAACCAAATCAACCCAACCACCAACAAATATCAACCAACCAACAAACACCAACCAACCACAACCCCAACCCCCAACCCCAACCACAACCCCCCCCCAAACAAATCAAAACCCCAACTCCAAATCCCCCCCACCCCAATCAACACGCCCCCGACCCCAACCAAACCAACCCAACCCCAAATCAACCCCAACCCAACCAAATCAACAACAACACCAACAAATATCCACCACCAATCCAACAACAACCCCACCCAAACCCCCCAACCCCAACAACAACAACCCCCAACAAATACAAATCACCCCAAAACAACCCCAAACCAAACCCCACCAACCAACTCCCAAAAACAAACCCCAACAACAACCCCAATCAATCCACCCACCAACAAAACCAAAACCAACAAATCACACCCCACACCAACCACCCCCCCCCCAAATCAACTCAACCAAACAACAAAACCCCATCACCCCAACCAACCCCCCCCCAGCCCACCACAACACCCCCCCAATCCAACCAACCCCAACCCCAACCCAACCAACAACCAACAACAACAACCCCCAACCCCCAACAACCAAACAAAAAAAAACAACAACCCCCAACAACAAACCCCCCCCCCCACCAACCCACCCCCCCCCCACCCACAAAAACCCAAACACACCAACCCCACCCCCCCCCCCCAACACCACCACAAACCCCAAACCACACACCACCCACCCCACCACACAACCCCACCAACACACCAACACACACACCCACCCCACACCCACCAACACCACCACCCAACACCCCCCCCCCCCACACCACACCCACCCACCCACACACCCAACCACCCCCCCCAACACCCACCCACCACCAACCACCCCACCCAACCACACCCACACAACACCACCCAACCCCACCCCCTCCCCCCCACACAAACCCAACCACCCACACCCACCACCCACCCCCCCCCACCCCCCACCCCCCACACACCCCCACCAACCCCCCCCACCACCACACACCCCACCCACCCCAACACCCCACCCCCACACCCCCAACCCCCCCCCCCCAACACACCCCACCCCCAACACCCCCCCCCCCCCCCCCCCCCACAACCCAACACCCCACACACCCACCCACCAACACCCCACCCCCCAAACCACCCCCCACACCACCCACCACCCACCCCCCCCCACAACCACCCACCCCCACCCACACCCACCCCACCCCCCCAACACCCCCCCCCACCCCCCCAACCCCCCCACCCACACCACACACACCCCACCCCCCCCACCCACCACACCCCCCCCCCACAACCACCCCCCCCCCCCCCCCACACCCAACAACCACCACCAAACACCACCCCCCCCCACCCCCACCCCACCCCCCCCCCCCCACAACCAACTCCCCACCCACCCCAAACCCCAACCCCACAACCACACCCCACACACCCCCAACCCCCCCAACCCCCCCCACAACCCCCCCCCACACACACCCACACCACCCCACCACCCACCCCCACCACACACCCCCAAACACCCCCCACCCCACAAACCCCAACACCCCCACCCACCACACCACCCCCACCAACCACCCCCCCCCCACCAACCCCCACACCCCCACCCCAACCCCCCACCCCCCCCACCCCAACACCCCCCAACCCACACCCCCCACCCACCCAACCCCCCACCCCACCCCCCCAACCACCACAACCAACCTACCCCCACCCACCCCCCACCCACCCCCAACACACCACCACCCCCCCCCCCCCCACACCCCCCCCCCACACCACCACCCCACCACCCCCCCCCCACCCCACCCACACACCCCACCCCCAACCCCCCACCCCAACACCAAACACCCAACCACCACACCAACCCAACCCCCCCACCCCACCAACACCCCCACCCCCACACCCCACCACCCCCCACCCAACCCCCCCCCCCCAACACCCCCCCACCCCCCACCACCACCCCCCCACCCCCCACCCCCCCCACCCCCAAACCCCCCCCAACCAAACCCCCACACCCCCCACCC
>JAROYE020000185.1:0-16747 GCA_029619315.2 Dynastes maya | reverse complement strand
AAGTGTTTCTCAGCAGTCCTAAGATGATAGGGCATTCCACGGTTGCCCTGGTATTCGAGAACCCCACAAGCCCATTCTACGCGTTGGGGAACGTGGTTAAAAGCCGCTTTTTATTATATGACATTTTCAGAAGTCAATCCGTTATTTTGCAATTCGTCCCTGCCGAAGCTAGAGCTATTAGGATGAGCCAGAAGGATTTCTCGATATTTTCTGTTGAAAAACACATCTAAATAATATAGCAACAATTACAAAGGGTTGTAGACGCGATAGAAATTTGCAAATTCTGGATTGTCGTTGTAGAATCAGTGCAGTCGTGGAACGAAGTTAGTACATTGTTACACCAAGTACTAAAACGAGCACAGTGACGATTTTTAGCTAAGTTCGATAGTGGTTTAAATAGAATCCGGACTACACGAGATTAATACAATGTGCGATGGGCACTGCAGATATCGTCCTTGACTAATCTAAAGATTATTTTTATTACGCCTGTCCTAACTTCGTAGACGTGGAAGGTCGTTTTCGAAGTGTAAGAACATTTTTCCGGTCTCGGGCGACACCTTCACCGACGCAAATTGTGGAAACTTATATGATGGGTGCAACTTTTTAACAAGGTCCTATCCGCATTTATTAAGAAGGATAGAATTTTATTTATTTATTTATCTTTATTTACGTTACATTATTAGTATAACAGAATAAAAAAAGCGTTCAGTTTCTCAGTTATTTCCTTATTACATCCCATTTACAACGCATACCGTTTTTGCCATCAAATAACAAATCTGTAGTGTGAGGGGAATAAAAAACACGGCGGCGATCGATCAGTGTGTACTTGTATATGTAATAAAAGTATGTGAGAAAGTAGTAGGGAAAAATCCATGTGCATCTGGACACTTACTACACCGTTGATTAGTTTGGTTGCGAAAGCGATTATTATATGTGTGTTTGTAACGCACGTTGTATGTTGAGTTTAAGTGGTATAGAAAGGAGAAAAAATATCTCACATGATCTGGCATTTAGGCTCACATATCTGGCTGTTGACTGGCGAGTGAAGCGGGGGGCCGTTTACGCTCACGTGATGTCTCCTGTGTAGTGTGCGTGTTGGGGGTGCTCACATATGTGTGCTGTCCCTGCATCAATACATACACTCTAGTTAGATCAAGGAAGGTCACTAGAGCGGCTATATACGGGTCGTATTGGGATGTTGATATACCATATAAGGGACAGTGAACGGACTTGGCATGTGGGACTTGTGTTTACACGTCTTTCAGAACGGGCTGAAAGGTGATTATGTGGACACAGTCTCAAGCGGTGACTGTATAGACTGTACATAAAGCGAGGTAGAATGATTGTTGGTGTGCATATCTCCATAGATATTAGTAGGTGGTGAGACTAGAAGTAAGCGAGATGTGGGGTGGACAGGTTATCGTTGAGTATACTTGGGTACAATGTCTACTAATATCCATGGGCGACTGCATAGTTGTGGTGTTGTGGTTGTGGACGAGTGGGCAGCCAAGGGACACGGCGTGAGATCACACGGTGACTCGTCGTTTTGAAGAGACTGGGTGAGTCCGGAGTACTCATCTGCTAAGTTGTGTAGGGAACCTTCACATTAGAGTGCGATGCACATATGCGTTAGTGAGGGGTGATACGTATGATATACGAGGTAACGGGTAGGGGGGGGGACAGGAGGGGGCCGGTGAGACATAGACACATTCTGTGTGAGAGAAGTGAGACTACAAGAGTCAAGCTGCAACTCTGTACGAACAGAAATAACATAAGAAATGTGCAGCAAATGGGGTACACGATCAGATGAGACAGATTGTAATTGGATACTTGGAAAAGATTAGATATCGAGTGCAGGTACGAGCAAGTGATGTTTTGTTCTCTCAAGATGGGCACATCGTTGATAAGTTAAATACAATGTCATGTCGAGGACGACTGCTGATCTGGCTATCCGAGGAGAACTTGTGCTCAGCTCTAAGGAGAAACAGAAACGGAGCGTCGCTGTGTGGGCCAGTTTGTATGCATTGAGAGAGAGACTCGATTGGTGAAGGTGCGCTGCTGATAAAGAGCAGTGTGACAGGTAGGTCTGTGAGTAACAGTGGGTAGAGTACCTGGGGGGGGAAAGATGGAGGGGAAAGGTGGGTGGAGAGGAATAGGCGGACGGTATAGACTGAGAGAGGCGCGTCGCATCAGAGGGGACTGGTGTAAAGTGTTAGGGTGGCATGAGTATTGGTGCTGTGTTCTGTTATGATACGCGACCCACGACTATGCATGGAACGAGCCACTCATTCCTTCGATCATATACTGGATGGAGGAATAGAGACATGGAGGGTGTGTTTTGATTGGCGTGATTACGAACAGGTCAGTTGAGAGGTCGCATTAGTAGGTTTGGTACGGGACAAATATGTCGTAGTGGCGGTAGAGAAGCGCCACTGTATACAAGACTGGTGAGCGAGATAGTTATGTCTAGATCGGTTTCACACAAGATGGTGTTTATACAAACGGGGGCGGAATAAGGAGTGTTGGAAGTTGTGGGCAAGTGCGGGTATGGGGTCCGTAGTAGAGGTGTATACATATAGCAAGACGGAAGGCGTAAGATTACGCGCACAAGAGCAGGGGTGGAGAAGTGTAAAATTGTGGCACGACATATCATGCTCAGAGAAGTGCAGACGTGTTAATTTATTATAATATGGTCGGTATATTCATATACAGTGTTGGACATACAACTTGATATATCAATTATCCACTAGGGAGGGGGTGCATTAGAAGGGCGCGCGATGCAAAGATTTGATGAATTTTGGTACGAAATCATCGAAGAGGTAGCAGGGTGTACATGGAGAACAGACGAACGCAGGGGAAGACATTCGTATCGATTATGGTGATACACACGTGTTGAGTGGAAAGGAATGAAGACACATCAGAGTAGAGAAAGCGTGCTATTTAGCAGTTGGTGTTGTATGGGTGTGACGGTGTAGGTGAGCGGGAGCATAGTGGGAAGACGAAGATTCGATTGTAAATAGTATAAGATACTGACGACCTACTAGACACTAGTAACACCTGAATTCCATGTTACTAACGTAGAACCGTGAATAGAGCGAGCCAAGTGTTATCCGGTGCTGGCGGCAAGTAGAATAGTAATAGGTGGAGCGTGAATAGGCGTTGGAAATAGGGGTGTCCAAAGTTTCAAAAGTAAAGTGTTGATGTTTTAGCGGGCGCCAATGATTGCTTCTGTGTGAGTGACCTGGTGTACTCAAATGCTTGACATATAGTTTGAGAGCGTTTACTGTTATGGTATCTCTCATAGAAAGTGCATTCTGTTGATACAGGGGATCTTGTTGATCGAAAAACCATTCGACCAATGCTCTCCCGAGTGGTATAATCTAAATGCCGAGGGTTGAATGTGGGGGCAAACACAAAGTAGAGATGTATTATTTTTGAATCATCCAGGGAGGACAAGCCTACATTCATGCCCAAGGGGGGCACATGGTATATTGCTGACACGAATCGCCGGCCAATTCTTACGCGTTGAGGTGTGACTGTTGCACTCGTGCGAGGCTGTTTCTTATGCTTGAGCTTGGTGGGACAGAAACATAGGTGAGAAGCTGTGGGTGGTTGCAAGATCATCCTGACCGAAGCTTCAGCAGGGTACCGAGAGAGCAGTCAGCATTTACATGTCGTATACCTAGTGGAGGTCGCGTTGAAAACAATTTGGAATATGCACTGATTCGTGTAAGCACTATAGGAATGGTATTGCGCTACGTACGTAGATACCAGATTAACACGAAGTGAGATCGTGGGTTATCGTGTATGTGGATTCTCTACAAAATTATGGTGTGCGTGTAGTAAGCTAACACGTTTAAGTGATGCTAGACCGTGGATAGTAGGTGCAAATAGGATCAGCAGCACGTTTTACAAGACAGGGCTCGTGGTGATGTGTGGACTAGGAGATAGGGAGTGGCCTGATGGTAGCGCACATGGGGACAAGAGTAGTGTGTGATGTGTGTGTTGAGGTGCGAAGTAACTCGCGACTGCGACTAAAAGTAACAGAGACATGTACTTTTAATCAGTCTCATGCTGCTGCTACGGAACAACAAAACAGTGAAGACTGAGGATAAATGTGAGAGAGTAGTGGTAATAAGTACTACTTGTGTGTAGCTTAGTCGGTTGAATTATATGCGATGTACGCATGCACAATTATAGATTTTGAGTGTTCTAGAGCGTGTGATCTTTCGCTACACACAGCTCAGCCTTTTCATAACACCGCGGTTATATAGTTGTGCACACAAACGTTTATACAGGAGTCAATAACTGTGTATGCCTGCGTCCGATAATGTTATGCGAGAAGCAATCCAGTATGTGATAGCCGTGTGCTATTGTGTAATAATTGGTCTGGATTTGGCGTCAGCTACACTACCCTTCTAGGTGATGCAACGGAGAGAGATTGTTTTGACAATCTGTTGCGAACGGCAATAGTCTCTTAATTATCGCAGCCGGTGACTCTCCTCAATACTGCAGCATTGCGCCAGGTGTAGCTATACGGTTGGCTACGACAGCTGTTTAGCTATTATTAGAAATGGTCGCAGTAATAAACACGCGCCTAGCAACACATGTTGCACGCAAAGGGAACAGAACAGTATGTAGATAATTGCTCCAGGTGGTGTTTGTGAACAGTACGACACTCTGTGTGTTAAATAGATCGTATAGGGCAGGTTTGGAACTGTGTGCGAAGAAATACACTTTCTGGTTGGGGGATTGCTGTTATGCTGTCTACGCTCGGGGAGCATTGTGTGCAGGTTGTTGGTGCCGACAACATAGTGAAGCATAGGCGAACGTATTGGAGAAGTAACATTAACGCTATTGCAGCCATGGTTCAGAGGAACGGTGACCTACGCTGAGCGCGATTATGAGTTGTGTGACGCCAGTCGTGATTACATAGAGAATCAACATGTTTATAGCGTTTGAAAGTATGTGGCGTTATTATCGACGGTTGAGTGGGCAACTTTCGAAATGTGCGGTGAAGCAGGTGGTCGCATACAGTTGTGTGTGTTCGGGCTAGCTAGTATCTGGTTGATTGGTAGGTTGACTGTGTCTGGTGTGTATGGTGCGTAGCATAATATTTACATTGAATTTTTTTTACAGTCTTGTTTCCTCGTCACACATACCAGAACTATTTTTATGTGCGGTTTCTTTCTTTTTCCATCATCGCGTAAGGTCTGAGGGTGCCGTTGCGGGGCCGTTTTCTCCTTGGCAGCCGCGGACTCGGATTGTTATTATAGCCCATAATGTCTTAGACGTATTGTTTTCGAGAATAGGCCGAAGTGGAAGTGTTCAGTTTATCAACATAGAGGTTGACATTACAGAGATGTGAAGCTTCGTTCTGGCATGCCCAATTTTCATTTTCTAGTAGCGTGTTGTGTGTGTTGACGTGTCTTGTGACAGTGTCCACTTTCCTATTGGACATCAAATGTATTTTTGCACACTACAAACTATCTTGCTCCGTTGTAAACAATCGAAGTCAGAATACTTATTACTATGTCCTTGAAGGGTCCGTTTAGCCTTCGACATGTTTCACTAAACTCAATTATAACTACTTTTGATCAATAAAATCACACGTCCTAGTTAAGATATCCTGCTAAGCTGAACTGATGGGTGATGATTTATCTGTCGTAGCATATCGCCAGCAGCTCGTACCCCTAAATACAGTCACACCGAAGCTGCGATTGCTCTCCGTTACCGGCTCTAATTTACTAAGACCTACTACACTTGTTTTAAGTCGCGCATTAAACATGGTCTTATGCATCATCGGCCCGCAGCGGCGTTTTCTGTTTCCTAGGCGAAAGTTTCGCAGCGGAGGCAAGTTTTCATCGATGATTGTATACACTTATAGAGACTATTTTGGAACTCACTGAATGTCTGTGTTGACTGGAAACTTTTACGACCTTAAACTGTTTCTATCGACGTGCATTTGCGCATTTTTTTTATGTAGTCGTTAAGGTGTTTTTGCTTTTGTTTTTAGTATCTTCGTTAACGAAATGTAGTTCGTGGTGTACCTATATATACGTAATGCCATATGGCTTGACTCTACGTGAGGTATACAAATTCAGATGTTCTCGGATTAAATCTTTAAACGATCGAACGTGATTAGATTCCTTGTGCAATGTTTAGTAAAAAAAAATAGAGAGAACGGATATTAATGTAGAGTGAACCAGTAAATCGATGAAACTGTAAATTCTCTCGTACATCTAGTTTAACTAATAATTTCATGGAGATGTAAATATATTTTAAGTGCTTATGTAGTAATATCCGTTAAATAATTGCATGTGCCTAAAACGTTAAATAAGTGCCATGGATGTTGTATCTTCTGATAAAGGTAATATACATATGTAATATGTGCACTATGTCCAGAATATTAGACTTTCTTGACTAATGTATAGAGCGGGCCAAATTGCGCATCCACAGAATCGCAATCGCGCAACGGGCCGCTTATTGTAAATAGCGTATATGTGATTCACGCAGATAATGGTGAATTTCGAAATTTAATACACAAGAGTAAAAAATAAAAGCTGACGCATAATAAATGTTATTAATTAGAGCGATATATATATATAATTATATGTACACGCTTGAGGTGTTTTATTTTTCATTAATGATTTTTTATTTGATTGAAAACGGTATGCGTTGTAAATGGTGTAATAAGGAAATAACTGAGAACTGAACGCTTTTTTTATTCTGTTTATACTTTAATAATGTAACTGTAAATAAAGATAAATATTAAATTCTATCCGTTCTTAATAATGCGGATATGGCTTGTTTAAAAAGTTGCACATCAGATAGTTTCACTTTGCGTCGGTGAAGGATGTTCGCCGAGACGAAAAATGTTCTTATATTTCGAACGACCGTTCACGTCTACGAAGTAACCAGCGTAATTAAAAATACTCTTTAGACTAAGTCAGGAATCTGCAGATGCCCATCGCACATTTGTCTTAATCTCGTGTAGTCGCGGAATTCGTTTTAAAACCTATCGAACTTACTAAAACTCGTCCACTTGTTGCATCGTTTATACTGTGTAACAATGTACTAACTTCGTCACGACGTGCACTGTTTCTACCAACGACAATCCAGATTTTTGCAATTTTCTATCGCGTCTACTAACCCTTTTATTGTGCTAATATTCTTTAGGATGTGTTTCCAGAAATAGCGAGAAATCTTCTGCTCACT
This sequence comes from Dynastes maya, assembly GCA_029619315.2. NCBI lineage: Eukaryota > Metazoa > Arthropoda > Insecta > Coleoptera > Scarabaeidae > Dynastes > Dynastes maya. Next base: position 9,529 of record JAROYE020000185.1, on the reverse strand, counting down.
AATAGGCTCTAGCTTCGGCAGGGACGAATTGCAAATGAACGTTTGACTTCTTGAAATGTTCATTATAATAAAAAAGCGGCTTTTAACCACGTTCCCCAGCGCGTAGAATGGGGCTGTGGGGTTTCTTCGAATACCAGGGCATAACCTGTGGAATGCCCTAGTCCTCTTAGGACTTTGAGAAACACTTTTTTGTGTTTTGCTATTATGCTCCCCTCCGGTACACTCTCGAATAGTTTGTGCCACAAGATGTAAAGCATGGACTTTACACGTACATGTAAAAGTCCTTCACCTTTTCTTTAAGGAACGGCCACACTACACATTGTGCTGCACCATCGCCATGAACAACAACATTGACTGGTTGACACTTGAAATTTTTGTAACGTTTTCGAGACTACGCGTAATTGCTTTTAGCTAGTACCTGTTTTAATCTTCTGCTGGCTATTAGAATTGCAAAATTTGTTTAATAGGTTCTAATACCGCAATATTATATTCAAAATAGAATTTTTTTTGCAATCTGTCTTCTCATCAAGACTAGCCACGCTGTTTATCTTTTATTCGGCTTTAATTGGATTTTTCATGTCCTCACGTATTCGTGGAATATCTCTCCGTAACGCTGTCCGAGATGGTAGTAATCCCTTGGTATTGTATGTAGCCCCAGAATTTTCGAAATGCTTTTTTATCAGTATACAAAGTGGTACACATACCATAACGTTAAAAGCAATTCTAATTGAAATTGACGTTGTTGTGACACACATTTCTTTATTTCTGTGTGTGCGCTATTTATATGTCTTTCACAATCACGTTCTCCACACAAGTAGTTTCTTTTACAAACTTTTACAGAAAATTGTACTCCCATTGTATTGTAATCCACAAATTCACCAAAAAAAAAAAAAAAAGGAAAAAAAAAAAAAAAAAACAAAAAAATAAGAACTTTATTAACTTTCGTAGGTAATGGCTTTATTGTTTAATAGTTGCGTTAGACATAATCACTAAGCGAGCACACAGACGCTTGTTTCTAGTATGGGCCACGAAGTGGTGCAAACGTAACATCTGCAGACGCGTCATTTGTTGATGCATAGAGCGCGTCATCCGTCAATGAATAAGCGCGCTGTTATTCGTAGCCGTCGATGAAATGAAACTTTTTTGTGTATGGCCCACTGTGAACAACGCCCTATTTATCAACCCTCCAAACTGGCAGTGTGTATATTTCGCGTCTTCACGACGTAATAGACATTTAGTGGTTTTGTCCTCGTCCTAATAATTACATATTTAAATTACCTTGTTACGACATATATGCGCCGGCAGCCTGATTGCTAACCTGCGCGTGGCGCTCTTGGCCCGCTCTACTAATGTATATAGAGGTTCATTGTCGATCCTCACATGGGCACCCCGCTTATTATTGGAGATGGATGCAATTCTCAACGAATAAAAATATAAATTTAAAAATTAGAATTTTTAGATTTCGTATTTCCCGTTTTTAGATTGTAATAAACTTTCCTTTCTCGCATTTTTTTTCTGAAACTAAGTAGCTCGTTCATTTCTTTGTCGTAAAATTAATTTTTTTTCCCTGTTAACTCCACCCATTTATTCTTTTAGAACAAAATTCCTTTTCAATGTACAGGGTGGCGCAAAATGAACTTGTGGTTTTAAATCCTTTTAGGGTGGGTGTTTTTATTTAAGCGATAATTATATATTTAAATTATATATTAATAAAGTCCGGTTCGGTGACTAACAGTGCAAATCATTAATTTCTGTTCGTAATAACCTTCAATTCTGGAGAATTACGAAGAAACAAATTATTCAAGTGTAACCTGAGTGTATATAAAAGTGCAAAGTGTATATACGGCCCTCTCAACATCCTAAAAGTAAGATTAGTCCAAATTCAATTAAGAAATAGAAAATATTCTCATATAAATACAAACTATATAAATCGTATCCTTCGTAAATGTCTAGGTCGGATGAGTTGTCAGCCGACCATTTCTTCAGCGTCAGATACTGTTCAGAAAACAACTAAAGAAATAAATGCTAAAATAGTTCTAAGGATAAATCGCGACAGTCAGATTTCAAAATTCAATATTTAAAAATTAAATAAACAAATAACTACTAATGGTATGGAAAGAATTCATAAGGAATGTGGGACGAGGAAGAAACCAGTAGAAAAGAGAAAGCAATAGAGAAGATGGTGATTTATCAGAGGACAGAGACATATTCCGTGAAGAGCAAAAAAACAGGGAGAGAAAACATAGAAGGGCCCCAGGGAATGAGGTACAATACACAAAAACTGCATAAAGAATCGCTTGCACAGAAGATCGCCGACGAAAGAGACAATTCTGAGTACCAGACGGACATGCAGGCAAGAGGTCCGAGAAAAATTGAAAGAATCGAACTGACAATAGCTGACTTACAAGAAAGAATATTAAAGAAGGAAGAAACTATAGAAAGGACACGGATGGAAATGCTACAGAGTAGGAATTAGGAAGCATAAAGAGATATAACAAATGACAGACAAAAGCCAAACAACTATGCCGCCTCAAAAAAAACGGTAATGGCTGAGACAAAAAAAAAAAAAAAAAAAGAAAAAAAGTAACAGTAAAAATAATAGAAAAAACAAGGGTATCAACGTAAAGACATAAGAAATTTCTACAAATATCTAAAACAATAGGGCCAAAGACTCGTGGCAACAGCTTCCATCATAAAAGACGAGGAAGGAACCTATAAAAGCGATGAGGAACAGCTGGAAAGACGAAAGCGATACTTGGCCCCCAAATTCTGAATGTGGAAGCAAATGGAAAAAACCAGGTCCAAATCCCAGAAATAGCCTACAACGAAAAACCGACAGGTTTAATGAGACAATCAGTTATCAACACGGAAGAGAAAAAGAATAACATGTCAAGAGCCCAGGATTGAATGAATCGCAAAGAAATAATAAGGTAGGTGGCGAAAGCTAAAAAAGAAAATACATGGGTTACTACGACAAGTCTAGGAGACGGAAACATGCCAAATGCTGGAAGGAAGCCTAACAATGGCCGCTACTAAAAAGGAGGTAGAGGGGATTGTGGAAACTATCGCGGGGGTTGCCTTATGGGCATCACTTACAAATTTTTAGCATCATTAATAAAAGAAAGACTATAGCAACATACACAGAGAAGGAACTGGGAGAATACCAGGGAGGATTTTGGAGAGGGACAACAGTAGCAAATCTCATGCTTAAATAAGTGACGTGGATCTACACGGATACAGATTCCCTCTACATATCTGTTTGATCGATTTTAAAGAGCCTACAACACAATCATAGAGGACAACTATAAGAATACTAACAGAACTGGGAATCCCAGGGAAAATGGTAAGATGATAGAATGACCTACAAAAATAGGGTAAGTTTAGAGGAAACATCATGAGGGTTCAAGTACCAACAAGAGCCTAAGACAGGGGTACTCACTTTCAACAACCTTCTTCAACCTGGCACTGAATATATCACAAGAAAGTGGCAACATGAAAGGCCTATTTGTACAAACAGAAGCCATCAGCGCCTTGCATATGCAAATGATATCGCCCTAATGGCAAGCAAACATGGAAGACTGGAGGACGTAGCAAGACACCGATGGATGCTGCGGAGAGGATGGTTGAAAATTAACTCAGACCAAAACAAATATAGAAATGAGAATAAGTATGGAGCAAAAAGAAAATAACCTACTAGTGCACAACAAGACTTGTCCAATGGCTGAGTTCGAATAAGTCGTAATTTTTGTATCTGGGAAGTCTGATAAATAATAATGCAGGGAGAAGAAGAATAAACTGAAACACCTCAAGCCAACAGCTGCGCAGGAAGACTACGGAACATCCTGAATTTAAAAGTGTCCAGACAGACAAACAATAAGGATCAAATATAAATCATATTGAGAAGAAATTTGTGAGAAGACGGAATTTGGTTGGAAAAAACGAACGAACGCAGATTTATACGAACTGTTTTGATGCACCACCATAAGTAATTATATGAAAACGAACACTAGCAATGGCTGTATCTAGAAAAGGTGGAGAAGGGAGGAAGACGATAGCAGTGGCATGGAAGGTTCCTTGAAAGTAAAAGGAGAGGGGAATACGGAGAAGCAATGGAGGGATGCGGTAGAGGGTGACTCTGAGAGAGAGGACACATCAGAACAGAGGAGAAGGCGAAAGTCGGGAAGAACGAAAACGGATAATAAAGCTATGGACCTAAATGGCCCTGCAAACAGCTTCTATATATATATATATATATATTCCATAGCTTTTCGGCAAATTTCGTGTTATGGCTCGATTTCATATGGGGATGGGTTCCCTTACATTCTCTTTTTCAATATCCCCAAGGATACAGTCCAAACGGTTAAACCCTGTGAACGCGGAGGCCAATTAAAATCGCTTCCACGCGGAATAATGTGGTTTCACCAACGATTTCCTTACAGAGCCATTGAGTCCTTTGCATATGCGCTGTGGCTACATCCTTGTTGGTAAACCACAGGGTTGATGTTTTTCACAGCTGGCCTTAAAAATTTTTTCAACATCGCCTGATGTTGAGCACTATTAATGAAATTTGCGACACCGCTTCATTTTCAAGAAAGTATGGGCCAAATGATCCTTTCGGGACAATCACCGTAACCAAACAGTACACTTAGTTGGGTGTAATTGTTGCTGATGACTGCTCTTGATTCATAGTGACTCACATCCTCAGTTTTGTTTTGTTAGAGAGTCACTTAATTGGAATGGCTCATCGCTCATATAAAAATCTGATTTTCTTCTACTTTTTGTCTAAAATAACTGTCATAATCAGCCGTTGCTGTAGTTTTGTTCGGCTTCATTCTTGCACAGCTCACTTTATACTGGGACATGCGTAATGTAACAAATTCCCTGCAGCGACCTTCGTTATAGCCCAGTTTTGTATCGAACGTCTCAGTCGTTGATGTGTCTGGACTTTCTGCATACTCTCCGTACACGTTCGATTATTTCATGCGTGTGCGGCGTAGGTCGTCTTCCGACACAACGATAGTTCCTTCTGTCACTTGTTGTCCCGAAAAATTTGCAACCAGAGGGTTTATTTTTGAACTCTGAGTGTACACGCTGAGTCGAACCAATTGAGCGTTGATTTCAAAATAAAGTTCAATGATTTTAGTTCGTTGTTCGATTGTGTATTGTTCCATTTTAAATTCACCAATATTTCTCTGGAAAATACTGAAGTAAATTTCAAAAAAGTATAAGAAATTCCCACAACGTTCATTTTGCGCCATCTTTCAAATGAACCCAAATTAATGGTTCTTTTCCGTTTAAAACATCTAAGATATGGCATCATGCAAACAAACGAAACTCGTGTTAATGTTCGATGTTTTTATGAACAGTTGAGCAACCGAATGTCAAATCTATCTTTCGTACGCATCAGATATATCACCTTCCATTACAAATTGTGAACGCCCTGTATATCGAAAGAAGCTAAAAGTAAAACATAGTAGTACCTCGCATAGTTTCAGTTTAATCACGTTTGAGCGTACTCGCGTCCTCATCAGAACTCTATAACTTTCAGGGGGAGAATATAACGTCGCTATAATTATTGTTAACATTTACCTTGTCTCTTCTAAATCCTATTCACCGGATCGCACTTTTCTAATTGATCTGCTACTGTCTGCGGTTTTCACGACAAACGCGGTCGCCGCCAATTATATAGAAACGTATCTCTTTGTCATATGCTGCACAATAGCGAAGTGATAGACTTACGTATTGTGCTTCGCTTTCTTGCTGTTAAGTGATCGTAATTACTGTCGCAGATGATGAGTCTATCGTACAATTGTAAACACAGTAAGTGCGAAAAAGGAATAAAATGCAATAATCTGTAAGGGTACATAACGAACACAAATAATAGTAGAACAAGAAATGTTAAACAAAATGTCGACGATAACTTTATTAGATTATCAAGCGAAATTCAAAATTCTTCTTTTCTGTTGAAAGTCATCGTAAGAGATCCTTTAGATGTGTTGTTTCAAGGGATGTTTTTCGAATTCTAAAGAGTTGTTAGAGTTAAGGGGTTGAAAGTAGAAAGTCCCACCGCTTCCAGTCATCTTTAATACTATCTTTGTTTTGAAGTTTTTTTCATTACAACGCAGCTAGTTCTATCAATTTCTGGGACCCACTCGTAAATTACACTGTGCTCGAATTGGAACTTTTTTTAGGAAACAATCGGCACCACGAAGTGAACCTAATTCAGTATGCTGAATCACATGGTGCTAACCGTTTTTTAAAATAGCTTGCGTTTTCGAGCAATTTCATTTTTAAAAATTTTAGGCCCAAGAACCCCATGATTTTTTTCATTTTCTTCTGCAGTCATCATCTTCCTCTTGTAAATTTCAATAATTCCAAAGGAGCCCATGTAGCTTTTTGCCACTTTCAATGTTCGAGCCTCGCCGTCACTTGATGAAAAATGCTCGCCACGCTCATCGGATTCGTTTGATGATTGTTCGGCGAATTTTTCTAACTGGGCGATACATAAAATTAATTTTTGTCTGCTCCGTGTACACCAGGCTACGCAGCTCATGTATGGGTCGATTAGACTCTTATGTTGCTCCCCGACGGGAGCACGGCTAAATCGCCACAGAGAACTTTCTCTGTGTCCAATTGAGGCGACTTTTGTCCTTCCACTTGTTCGCATCTGAGCTCTCGGCGGTTTAATAACGCCCCTTATATACCCATTGACCAAGTGCAGTGGCGGGGATGGAAGTTCTAGAAGGTTCACGAATGGTCATGAACGGTCCATGGAAGTTCTCGAAGGCTCCAGAAAGCTCTTCGGCCATACTCAGTTTTCCAGAAAATTCCAGAATATCCAGAAGGTTCTTTGGGGCCTAAAATTTCTAAATTGAAGTTGCTCGAAAACGCGAGCTAACTTTTAAAACGGTTGGCACCATTGGATTCAGCGTACTCGAATTAGGTTCACCCCCCCGGGTTCCACCTTGTTGCATTTGCAACTAGCACAGTGTTATTATTTCTGTCATGCTTCATATCTCTCCTCTCTCTCTCTTTAGATACATTTCTTACATATTTATAATGCGATTGGACAAGAGGTTACAGTTATCTTAAAGATTTTTTTTAGTTTGTCTTTCACAACTTAATTTTATCTACGCTCGTCTCCCTTTTAGTTACCAAGCCCGCGTATTGGATCGTAAATATTCGTCATGTCATCTTGTTTGTTACCATTCGTCCGGATACGAGTAGGAGATTTTATTGAAGAATGCAATAAAAATAGTGACTTATAGTTTAACCTAGTTTTTCGCAATAATGCGTAACATATAACTGTGTATGTAAGTTGATATTTTGATTATGGAATGCAGACTCTGTACGATGCGGATCTGATCGTGAAATATCGAGGAAACTTGGATTATAAATTACGTAGCGATAATCTACGTTTGAATCCGGTGATTCAGTAGGCTAATAGCTTAGATTTATCTGTAAATTCTTTAATTAATCGAATAAAATAAGAATTGAATTAATAATGTAGTAATCATCTTAGAAAACACCTATTTTAAATATGTCGTTTGTCGCGTCGTTAACGTTGTCGTTGTCGTACGGGTTATCCTTAGCATTATCCTTACCATCGTTTATCGTTACCGTTTATCGTTACCGTTATCGTTTATCGTTTGTCCGTTGTCCTTGTCCTTGTCCTTGTCCTTGTCCGTTGTCGTTATCGTTATCGTTACCGTTTCATTATCATTAACCATTATCCTTACCATCGTTATCGTTATCGTTACCGTTATCGTAATCGTAATCGTTATCGTTATCGTTACCATTATCATTATCAGTACCTTAATCTTTATCATTACCATCATCCTTACCTTCGTTATCGTTACCGTATCGTTGCCGTATTCGTAATCGTTGTCGTTATCCGTAAATCGTTATCGTGTCCGTTTATCGTTATCGTTGTCGTTATCGTTATTGTTATCGGTTATCGTTATCGTTTATTATCGTTATCATTATCATTACCATTATCCTTACAATCGTTATCGTTACGTTATCCGTTATTGTAGTCGTTTATCCGTATCGTTATCGTTATCGGTATCGTTTATCATTATCATTATCATGACCATTATCCTTAGAAGCGTTACGTTACCGTTCACGTTTGTCGTTATCGCTGTCGTTATTCGTATCATTATCATCATTACTTATCCTTACGTTATCCGTACCATCGTTATCATTACGTTATCGTTTATCGTTACGTATCGTTATCATTATCGTTATCGTTATCATTATCATCATCATTACCATTATCCTTACCATCGCTATCGTTGTCGTTGTCGCTATCATTATCATTATCATTATTATCATTACCATTATCCTTACCATCGTTATCGTTACCGTTACGTTATCGTATTGTTATCGTTATCGTTATCGTTGTCATTGTTGTTATCGCTATCGCTATCGTTATCGTTATCATTATCATTTACCATTATCCTTACCATCCTTATCGTTATCGTTTCATTACGATAACAGATGTAGGATTTCGTCCAGATCGGCTTACAAATTTTGGCAATCTCTTGCAAGCTCAGGATTGACGGTACTCCCACCAAGTCTTCACTCTTCCTTTTATATCAGTCGGATTGTGGCAGCCAATGTTACCTCTTCGACAAGTAAGTAATTTTCCATTTCTGTACAAGAACTACATCTACATCCAGAAAAATTACAAATTGTAATTTTAAATTTACTCCATTGTGAACTGCGAAAACCAAAAGGAATTTCCGAAAATGCAAACGTATCTTAATTGCAAACATATAAGGGACCGTTTGTAGTTTTACATAAAAGATTTCTAAATATTAGCCCTTTCGAGCTGAGGTAGTAAAAAGAATGACAAACGCCCTTGCTAGTTAAAAATTTATAATAAAACTATTTAATATTATAATTTTATATATAGTAAAAAGCATCAGTGCATTTCTCAATCGCTTTAATTGACGTAGAATCTCTTATGATTAATCGTATCTAGTTGCACGAAACGAAAGAATATATAGGAATGCGAAAACGATTACCTATAACGTCCCCGTAGAACAAATTAGAAGTTGCGCGAGCATGAAATAGAGCCAGGCAAGTATGGTAGCCGATGAATCGGGTCGAGATCGCGCGAAATTCTTCAACCGTGCAACAGAATAAAAAAAACTGATGGAAAGAGGAGAAGCGACGAAGTTTAGTCGAAAGGAAATTGAAAAACATCCGTGATGAAAACGTGCTTAAAGAGTATAATAAAGATAATTAATATAGTTACTCCCAAAGTTGAAGAACACAAGTCGAAAATAACTGTGAGGGGTTTAACCAAAACGAATTTGCAGTCTTTTAATTAATCTGCAATAAAAAAAATTGTTATCGATATTTAGAAAATCCAAGGAACAGAGAGGATGTACTCGTTGGATAGTATTCCAATCTGATAGGAGTATCAATCAATGTATTTGGAAAAAAGCAGAATAAAGAAATATTAATCTACCAAAAAAGACAACAATGTATTTCTATTTTTTACAGTATAAGTTATGTTTAT
>JAROYE020000184.1:0-16855 GCA_029619315.2 Dynastes maya | reverse complement strand
CGTCGGATTACCATAGCGCCCGATTTTTACACAAATTATTAAATGATAGGATCGACTGTATGCAGCTGGTCTCCCACATAGGATTCAACGTACCTCGAATAGCATCTCGTTATGCTCCAACCTTTACTATGCCAACACCGAGGACCAATCTTCGTTTGCGGTCGCCAATCTATCACATGATCAGGAACGCTGAGAAGATATTTAGTGATATTTTCACCGGAGAGTTGGCGTCATGATACACGAAACATAATAGTTTTTTGTATAGTTATGTCATGTTTTTAAATCAATATGTATTGTGTTCACAATGTGTATATTTGTCCTGTAATTGGGTTCACCTGTTGGACAATAAACATTATTATTATTATTATTATTATTATAATCCATTAAATTTTTATCAAGACTTCTGAATGTTTTTGAATTTGGTTGCCGTCTTTCGGGGAAGTCGTTCTGATATTCATTTTGAGCCCGTGCAATATTTTTACTACAAGGAATGTACGTGACGAAAATGTCATATTTTATAAAATTTTATAAAAATTAAATATAAATGTGAGTATTACTAACAGTTAATTTCACTTGACATAAAACAAGATTCTCGCTTGTTTCGTAAAATCAAATCTATTCCACAGCACCCTATAATTTTCTTCGCACTGCAAAATTTCGTTAAAAAAAAAGTCTTTCTAACACTTCTGATTGCTTTAAATTAACATTTTATACATCAAATTATTCAGAAAAACAGTACTAATTGCAAATATGTAAAATTTGGATATAACCGCCATAAGAAAAAATTAAGTTTAATTTATTTTCAATGAATCCATTGACAAAAAAAATATTTAACTTAGCTCAATCGATTGTACACAAAAAAGTGTCTATACAATGTAAAAACAGTTTTTCATTACGATCAAAAAGAAAGAAGTTTCGAAAAGTTGTTATTCGCATATATACTGAAATATTTGCTTGTCATATAAAAAATATGAGATATGCAAATTGCATAAATTCCGCTCTCTAGTCATGCTTTTCGAAACGTAATTTGCTAGGGTGATCCACTTTAAAACTCGGTGAACGATCATTCGTACAAGGTCATACGGTTGATAATGAGGATCCACGCATCCTTGACGTTTCGGTTTTATTTGGAGTGTAGTGCATGTCCGTACTTTTATTTCTGGGATCGTACAAGTTGTTGTTTCTCTTGAAAGCTTTGCATTTTATTTCTCTCTTAACCTATGTGACAAACTCTTAAATTTCAGTCACACTGGACAGTTTCGCTTGCCTTAATTTGTTAAATCTTTTTGTCTATGTTTTCCTTTAAAATTTATCGGTTTAACCTTCTTTCGCAGCCCGCGTTAGATTTTTGACATGTTAGTTTATTGCAATATTCATGTATGCTCCTGTTGTTGGAGATTTTGTTTATTTATGGCATTTCCTTTTAGTTATTTACCCTTTTGTTATTCTTTTTGCTACTTTGGTTATCGGATACTTCATTGGATCTGCTTTTCGTATCGATGTTAATTTTCTTATAGCTAGAATATAGTTAAAATTAGTCTTATTTTTCTTGAGGATCTATACTTTCTCTGTTCCGCGTCTTAGTAACCCCCTTTGTCTTTTCTCTTATTATTTTCCTCTTCATTTGGAAGTGTTTCTGTTTACATATTTTTACTAAGGATTTTTGAGTCATCAGCTAATGGCGAGATTGACAGGTCCTAGGTACGTTCTGTAAGGTTTTCGAGCAGCGCGTTCGTTCGATGATAGCTTCGTTGTTTTCGGTAGTCTTTTACTGCTTCCAGCTCTTTTGTTAAGCTTGATTTTTTCTAAATTTGATTATTTAATTTTCATTCAACCTTGTTTACGTATTATTCCATTTTAATTATTCAGTTTAGCATCTTCCGTATTCTTATCTTTGTGGTTGATCTACGTAGTTCTATGACATATTTCCGCTTTTGGTCGTTGTATCTAATCACTTGTAGCCTTGTTGTGTAGTTGAGGCATTATTGTAGTATTTCCGAATTTATAGTATTTGGAATTAATCATGTTGAGTAGATATTTTGGCAACCTACCTGTAACTTCCGTTGTCGTTATTTGGTTTTGGTTATTGGATTGGAAATATTTGAGAGGATGGATACGAATTGTTGCTAAGCAGGATTTGAATACGATGTCTCTAACGTCCATCTTGGATTTGCCACGTTTCGTTTATTTCTTTCTAGGGGTTTTTCGGTTACACTGTTTTTGGTACCTCGTTTTTGGAAATTCCGGTTTTTGGGTACAGCGATTTTGGCTTTACGGTTTTTTTTTGGGAATACCAATTTCTGGATATATTGTCGTCGAGTATATCATTTGGATACCACGTTTTCGATTAAACCGTTTTGGATTACACCGTTTTTGGACACATCGTCTTGGCTCTATCTGTTTTTGGAAATACGATTTTGGAATTACATTTCGGACCTATTTCTGGACCACCTCGACCATAGTACCAGCTAAGTTTAGAACTCCTTAGTATTAAAATTACCTTCCCTTGTCTTGAGCCTATATTCAATATTTGTTTGCTTTTAATTTAATGCTATAAACAGTAATCATTTTCTCTTGGTTGTAATTGCATTTTATTTGGCTCTACAATTCATAGTCATTTAGATGATCATTTATTACATTTTTTTTTAAATTCTAGACTTGCATAATTTTCAGAATTTTGATTTATATAGGAATTTATGTTGTGTAACGCCAGGATATTTTAAGCGAGCTAATTTTTTTATTACTTATCTGATTTATTCTTTGGCCGGTTACAACTTGGAAAGCTTGTACCTATTTTAGGTTAGAATTTTTCACAAGGAATGTTTACATTCTGTGAACCATAGCACGTAGGCCATAGCGATTGGTAATTTTCTTAACTTTGATATTGTTATTTTTTATAAGTTTTAATCAAGGTAGTACTCTGGTCCAATTTCGTTGCGCATATATTTTTTTCTTTATGAAATGTTGACTTGCATTTAGTTTATCCCTTCACCGTTAAATTTGTGGTTTTTCTTTTAACTTAATTCAAATTTTCCTTGTCCCCATTTAATTTTTGATCACCATCTCGTGGGCTCCTGTTTACTCCGATCGCCTGACAGGGTTAATTCAAACAAGTGGCGCCTTCATAAAATTAAATTGTCTTGGCGAGTGTATTGACCCATTCCCTCGCCGACGAGCAGGCTGGCACCTGAAAGTTGTTTGCGTTATTCGTTATTTTGGTTTCTTTTTTTTTTTTTTTGCAATTTCAAGGTGCTAAAATGTAGCCTGATTAGTAACTTGTGTGGTGCGCAGTGTGCCAATACTTTAGTGTGATAAGAAGTACATAAGAAGTAATTAAAAAAAAGCATAGCCCTCTCGATGACGTTTTTTTATGATCATATTGTACATGGTTTCGAGATAACCAATGTTATTCAGCCCTAGTATTTTTTAAACGGAAATAGATGTGTTTCGTTATACAGTAGAGATTTACTCCTGTGTTTAAGTACAATTAAAAAATTAACTAGCTGTTTTGAGAATTGAACCCATCCTAGTACCTTTCAGGTGAAACATCCACATCCAATTCAAGCGATGTTATCTATACTACAGGAAATGACGTATTCTCTCCTAGAGTTTGATTAAGTTAATTTAAGAACGCCCAGATCATCCTTCGCGTAATCTAACAGCAGCTAATTAACCGCGAAATCCATTTCTCAAACGCCAACGGCTATACAAGTGGTTGATGATAACAACCGGCAAATCACTCAATCTACGGCAGCTCTTTTTCATCTTCATTCGTAAATTCCTCACGAAACTTTCCCAACATCTCCGCTAACGACGTAAAACATTTTGCGGGAGATGCTCGTAATAAGGAACGAGGAAAAGAAGAAGAGGGAAACGAAGAACCTTCTCCAGATGGCCACACGATCATCCATCTCGCTCGATTTCCATCCGAGAAAAATCGGATATACGCGGTGCAATAAAAATCCAATCTGGCCCGAGCAAAGGTCAAGCAGCAAGGGCATTAAATCAACTCCATTTATGTTGAGTTTATGTGGGGACGTGGATAAATGTCCATGTACGTGATGGCTGGAGGAAACAATATTGCCACCTCTCTCTCTCTCTCTCTCTAAGGGGATTGGTTGATTGGTGACAAATTGCGTTAAGAGAGAAAGCTTGCTGTGTTTCAGAAGGAACTCCTTGAAGCGAGGAGCACATGTATCCACTACCTTTACGTATTGGCATGACTCGTAAATACGGAAGCCTGTCGAAAGAATAAGTTTTAAGGAACAAATACGTGTAGGAATTACATTATGAAATGGTGTGCTTTATGTCTTGCATTTGTAGAATGCGTACAACATGGGAAAACTCAATTGAAATCTGTGTTTTACGCTTGGAATAATGGAAACACTTGTTTACATTCAAATGTGAAGCCAACATTGAATCAAAAGATTTATATCCAATCCTACAAGAGTGGGGGTAACATTAAATTTTGTCGTTTCCAATTTATAGAGTACAGTTGTACCTATATTCCGTCAACAATATTCAACGAAATGCATGAATAAACAACTGACGTTTCGAAATAAATTCGATACGAACACCAAAATAAATTTTGCAATGAAAATCAAATTTTAACCTCACAAGCTCCCTTGCTCTCAAAAAAAAAGTGAGACATCGATACTAGCCACATAAATTTTGCAGAGTGTGACAGCGGACTGTTTTTTGCCAATTTCCAGCGATAGATCATTCTCGAAACTACTTATTCATTTTTTTTGTTCGAGTTCCGGTATGGTATGTCGGCGGAAGCAAGCTGTTTAGTTTTCCGCGTTCAATCGATATCTCTAGTATAGCTATGGGCTAGATTTATTTTCAGGAGCCTTTGGTGACTAGAAATAATATCGTCCTTTTTGATATAGCATCTACACAGAGTATTGCGTATATGTTGTAAGACAAGAAATGTATTTTTACAAGCACTGCACTTGTGTAACATAATCTGATACGTTTAAGTCGACTAAAATTATTTTGTCAACTATTTGCTTTATTATTCTGACTATATTTGGAGACAATAGATACTGTACAGTTCTCGTAAATACAAGAAACCTGCTATAGTGAAAATTATTGACATTTACTTTAATTTTAGATTTAGAAAACGCTCTTTGCCTTTACAATTCAATTAATAGACATATTGTAAACACACATTGTACCTACAATAATTCGCAGATTAAATCAGGAAGACCTCTCGATAAATTTCATTCCACTTACTGAACCCGAAGGCATCTTTATAACAGGTCCTCGCCATTAAATCCGCTAAATCCGTCCCTTATTATTATCTAAAGCCTCATTACTGTTACGATAGCTAATATCCCTAAATTATGTACACAGCAATACCGCCGAACTTGTCAATTAAGTTAAATACTATCGTCTGGCTCTCTAGAGATTAATGCACGTTAACGTACGTAATCAATATTGTTTGTGTCAGAGTTGATTGACTTCCTATGTAATAGTAGGTGGCTAATTATGATTTTAAAGGTGCTCCAGCGTTATCCATCAAATGGTCAGCGGGAATTCTGTTTAGAAACGAAGAAAGACACTATGGTTTAAGGTGTGTACTTTACATTCTTAACATTCCATAACAGATTTGTTTAAATTGGAATGTTTGCAGTAATAGTTCACGAATATTATAGTATCTTTATGCTTTTTATGAAAATGAGAGAAAAGAGAGGATAAGGCGGCACATCTCGGTTTTATAGAACTAGAAAACGTCTTCGACAGGATTAGGAGAGAGGACATATGAAGCATATCAAAGATAATAGCAGGAGTACAAAGTTCTTACAAAAACACAAGAAACTATGCAAGAACAAGACCAGAAAGAGTCAAAAATTAATCAACCCTAGGAATTAGGCAGGGATGTATCCTGAGTTCTCTACTGTTCTCTTTGGTTCTGGATGAAGCAATAAAAGAAGGAAAAAAGGAGGTCAAAGCATATCAAATTGGATACTGGAAGATGAAAACGACTGGAAAAGATGGAATTCCGGTTTCTATGCTCAAGTCTTGTTCTGAGATTCTAGCACCCCCCTTGGCCCACATAATAAATACTATTTTTCAAACCGGCAAATTTCCGGAAAAACTTAAATACAGTATAGTTAGACCTATTCATAAAAAGGAGACAAAGGAGATGTGAACAATTAAGACCTGTGGCGCTTGTTTCGAATATATCCAAAATTATTGAGAAAATTCTATATGACAGAATTATGAATTTGTGATCAAACATGGTGTTTTGCATCCAAATCAAAATGGTTTTTGTAAAAAAAAGATCTACCATGCGAGCGGCGTTTCAATTCCTAGAGGAGGTTCTCACTGGTAGGCAACAAAGAAATCACTGCTTGTGTTTTCATGGATTTGTCCAAGGCATTTGACTGTGTGCATCACCGTTTACTCTTGCATAAGCTAGAAAAAATGGGAATTAGAGGCGTGGCATTGGAGCTAATGGGGTCTTACCTCACAAATAGAAAACAGGCTGTAGTGGTTTATGATGCATCTGTGCGGAAGTTTCATCATCCTGGCGAACAATTCGTTTTGGTGTTCCTCAGGCTCCACTCTCGGTCCGCTCTTGTTCCTTCTGTACATCAATGATCTACCAGAAGTTATTGACGGCTTAGCTATTTGTATGCAGATGACACCTCGTGCATTGTTCGGGAGCGTACCTGTGGAACAAATAAAAAATACATTAGAAAATAACTTCAAATTCATACATCCTGGTGTAAAACAAATAGATTACAACTGAATACCAATAAAAACTAACATTCTTTTGTATAACGCAGATCCAGTCGGCTTCAACATAAAATATAACGAAGAACAACTTACTTGTGTAAACAAGCACGCTTCCTCGGAGTGGTAGTTGATAACAATTTATCTTGGAAACCCCACATAGATGATCTTGCTGCAAGGTTGAGTGGTTTCTGCTACAGTCTGAGAGTGATTTCACAAAATGTCGATGTTCGGACTGCGCTGAGTGTTTATCACGCGTGTGTTCCAGTCTCGGCTTCATACGGAGTTATCTTTTGGGGCAGCGCTGTAGATGCGAAAAGAATATTATGTTACAGAAGAGATGTGTTCGGGCAATATTTCAATTAAAACTAGAGACTCGTGTAAATCAGTATTTAAAGACTTTTAATATACTTACCTTACCATCGATTTATATACTAGAATCTGCACTGTTTGTAAAAAGTAACAATGAACTGTTTCAAAAATATGTACCGGACCACGAGCAGAATACACGAAGTAAAGATAGCTTGCATTTGCTACCTCCGCAACTCATCTGACAAAGTGCAAAAACAGGTTGTGTGGCAATGTATCGCAATATATAACCGTTTACCCAATACTTTAAAACAAATGCCGCTTTCCAGTTTAAAATAAAGCTCAAGATATTATTATCTAGTCGGCCATTTATACGGTAATGAGTTTTTAAATGCGCCTCATTTATTATAGTTCGTACATTTTATTTATATATTTTATCTTTTATATTTACATATTCAATGTTTGTTGTTTTATATGTTTATGTTTTTATATTTTATACATACTGTGACGTATTCTATGCATGTGCATTATGGAATAAACGATATTATTATTATTATTATTTATTATTAAAACAATAGAGATAAATGAACTCCGCTATGTGAACAATATGGTCGTTATATCGAAAGATCAAAGAACCCTTAATAATAACATACAGATCTAGAAAAGATTTTTGGAAAAAATCAACATGAAAATCAGCAAAAAAAAAACAAAAACCGTGACAATACGAAAGACACAACAACAAACTGTAATACAAGGTTTAAATATTAAAGAAAGTAATAACACCTGTATTAACATTCAGAGCAGGAACATGGACAATGATGAAAAGAAACCGAGCAAAAATAATAGCAACAGAGATGAGATTCTTAAGAAGAATTGAGAACAAAATGAAAATAGAAATAATTAGGAATACAACTATCAGTAGTAATCTGGAAGTGAAACCCATAGTGGAAGTCATCGAAGAAGCGTAAATTAGATGGTACGGTCACGTGAGGAGAGTGCAAGATAGTGGAATTGTAAGACAAGTTCTAGAAGCCAGGGTAAATAAGAAAACAAGGGGAAGACCTGGAAGAGCTTGGAAGAAGGATATGAGATTAGCAATAGTAAAGAGGGAAGAAAACTAGGAGAAGCAGACTACACAGGGCAGGAAGAAATGGCGGGAAATATGTAAGAAGAGCATAAGCTAACAGCCCAACTTCACAATGCCTTACACCCGATAAGGGTAGCTATTCAAAAAGAATGAAGCAAGTAAGTATGAAAATGAATCCAGGAGAAAGAAAGATAGAAAACAAAACAAGAAGGGACAAAATTAGAAATGTAACAATAAAAATAGAAGAGGTGCAACTAAGATAGTTTGGTCATGTTAGTCACGGGCCAGAAGCAAGAAAGACCTAAAAAGTGTATGAAATAAGGGACAATAGGAAAGGGTGCAAAAGGAAGACCAAGAAAAACATGGGAAGACGGGAGAAAAGAGACAGCAGTAAAAAGAGAATTGGATTGGAGTGAGGCAAGAGAACTGACCAGGGACAGAGGAAAATTGAAAGAAAAGATCAAGGCAAGAGGATAAACTAAACCATACAAGGTCTTACACCTAAGAATCTAGAAGAATCAAATCAGAATTATATCAAGCAAAAGAATGATTTTTATTATTGCTAAAGTACGAATCATAGAAACCTAAAAAATTTTTGGTTTAAAGGGAAAAGGGGAACCCTCGTACATAAATAAAATCAATAGAAATAAATACCCACAAAAAAAAAAAAAAAAAAAAAAAAAACCAGAAAAATAAGAAAAAAAACAAAAACCAAATAGACCCCTTTCCCGCTTGTATTTAAACTTTAAGATAAAAAAAAACACGGTGAAAGAGAATAAAAAACAAGAGAAATGTTGCTGTTTCACCCTCTTACGACAGATATATGGGTATACGTACAAACAGAGTCCCCTTTCCCTTTTCCCTGTAAAAAAGTTTTTTTCTTTCGTTTTTAAAAACCTCCCCTCGTGAAACCCTCAGCCCCTCCCAAACGATTTTTCACCCCCCCCCGGGGGGAATTTGGAAAGGGGATTCCCCGAAGGGTTTTTATGTGTGGTTCACGATTGTTTTTCTTCTAGCGTCTGCTCTTTATTAATGAATCAATTTCGAGTAAATAATGTACCCATGCCCAAAAGTTTTTGGTTTTAAATTTAATATTTTGAAAACCCGATTGGGTTAGGGGCAAAAAAAGGGTTTTCCTTTTTATTTAAATTAATTATAAAAAAAATTTAAACAAAATTTTAAAATTCCCAAAGGGGGGACAAATTTAATAGTGTTACGGGGGTTTAATATGAGTATTAAGGGGGACGGTTAGGAAAAAGTCTTTTATTCCCCAAACACAATTTTAAAATTTGACATGCAATGTTCTTATTTTTTAAAAATTGGAAATAAAAGGGTTTTTCCATTAATATTTTGTTTTCTTTTTTCAAAAAAAACAAAAATATAGTAAATTTTGTAAAGGGCTTTGCAGAATAATAAAAAAAAATGAAAATAAAAAAAAAGTAAAAAAAACAACAATCAAATTTTTAAATAAAATTTTAAAAAAAAAATGTGGGGTATTGGGGGTTAAAATTAACTGAAGAAAATTATATAATTTTTTTTAAAATAAAACTTAAAATACATTAAAATTATTTTATTTTTTACATTATAAAAGAGATAACAATGTTTTTATATTTTAAAATCGATAAATTAAATATAAACAAGATGTAAAAGTTTTCATTAATATATTTTAGTCTTAAAAAAAAAACATTTAAAATCTAAAAATTTGCTAATCTTAGAGGCGTCGTCTCTGTCTAGGTGAAGTATGAGATTTACAAAAACCTTCTTATACCCAAATTTCAAAAGGGTTTCCCTAGATTAAGATGAGCATTTGGGGGAAAAATGGGAAACCCGGGAACTTTTTTTAAGTTTTGGGGCTTCGCTTCTTCGTTTTGTATAACTACATCCCCCCTTTTTTCGTTTTTTTCGTTTTTTTTTTCTGGAAAAGGAATTACTGTATTTAAAAAACAAGTACGTTTTGGAGGGACAAGGGCTTTTCGTATTTTTTAAAATTTTGAATTTCCGTTTTCAAACCCCCATTTCCCCTTTGATTTTAATGTAAAAAGCTTTTTGCACCCAGGGAAAAAAAAACCCAAAAAACCTATTTGGGACAAAAATGTATGTAAATTTTTAAAAGGAATTTTTTTTTTTAATATAAAATTCAATATAATTTAATTATTTTTATTTTTTTTATATAGGGGTGTCCACAAAAAAAAGGGGGGACCGGCGATATTTTGGGAAAACACATTTAGCTTAGGGGGGGGGAAAAAACTTTTTTCACGTTTAAAAGGGGAAAAAAGGGAAATTTTATGAAATTTTTTTAAAATTTCCAAAGCTTGCCCGCTAGGGGGGCGGGGTTGGGCTAGGGTAACATTTAAATTTTAAAAACTATTTTTCAACGCTTTATTAAAAGTTAATTAATTACCCCAACACTTTGGTTAAAGCCCGTTTTTTTTCCTTTTGTGAAAAAATTTGGGTTTTAGTGGGCTTTCCGAACGCCCAAAAACAAAACCCTGCTATAATTTCTCATTCAGCGTTTTTTTTACACCAGAAATTTTAAAAAACCAAAACCCCCTTTAATGTTCATGAAAAGTACCAGAGGGCTTTTTCCAATTTTTACGAGTTTTCTAAATTTATCCTAAAAATTCAAATCAACAATTTTGTTTTTCTTTTTGTTTTTTGAAGAGTTTTGACAGATAAAGTGGTGGCAAAAAACCGAAACAGTGAATTTTTTTCCCTTCTTTTTGGGAATTTTATTTGGGCCCATGAAAAAAAAGGGATAATAAAAATAAAAAAATGAACCCAATTTACAAAATAAACAAATAAATAAAAAACTACAAAACCCAAGACGTCCAAATAGTACATAAATAGTATTACTTAAAATGAAAAATAAACAAAATTTAAAAAAAATATTTTAAATTTTTAAAAAACTTTTTCCCGCCCAATTTATCCCAATTTTAGTCTACAAAGGTCAAAAAACGGCGGCTTCGATTCAAATTTTGGTAGGCTGGCGAATATCTTTACGAACGTTTAAATCAGTTTCTTGGGTAAAGCGTTTTTTGTTTAAACTAGCCCTTTTATACCCCCCAATAAATAAAAGGGCCAAAAAAAATTCCAGTCGGAGATCTATCTGGCCAGGGAAAAATAATCCTTTTCCAATCCACGATATGGAGACGTTTTGTAAAAGAAAAGTCCCGGAAACTCGCAAAACAATAAACCTGGACAGTCGTCATGCTGAAACCCCCGTTTTTTTTAAAATTTTAAAACCGAAACATTTTCTAAAAGATTGGTAATTTTTTTAGGGTAAAATTTTTAAAGAAAGGGTTCCGTTTTTTAAATTTCCTTTCCAAAAATAAAAGGCCCAAATAACTTTGCACCAAAAAATGCCCCCAAAAAACTTTTAGCCCCCCCTAGGGTTGGGACGTTTAAACCCACTCTCATCAACGAAGATTTTCCCCGGGACCAGTAAGCATATTTAAAAATTTTACCGCCCATCATTAGCAAAAGTAGTTTCATCGGGTCCACAACCCCGCAGTGTGGGAAAGGAAAACATTTTTCTGGTAGATATTTTGGGTTCTTTTTTGTTTAAATAGGGTGGGATTAGCATAAACCCCGATAAGGGGCCCTATAAAATTTTTTAAAATTTTGGGTTCTCATCTGGCTGATTTTTCAACGTTTTTTTGGGTTAAACTAAAAATTTGGGAAAACTCTAAAGGACGGGCTTGTTATTTTGGGATATTCAAAATTTTCGTTCTCCATAAAATTTTTAAAGGTTTTCAAAAGGGAAAATAGGGTTTCTGAAAAACACTGGGCAAAATTTTTTTAAGGCACAACGCAGAACAATAAGAAAAAAACTTTTTTGTTCATTAAAAATTTACCCTATTTTAATTTTAAATTTAAAATAAAAATTTTCTGGCGTGTATACGTTAAAATTTTCCCTACTCATTTAGGGGACAAAGACGTTGTTTAACAATTAAACCTTTTCCCCCCCCCGTTTTTTAAAATTGAACTTTGTTTTTGGGCTCCCTAGTTATTCGAACGAATGTACCGTAATAGGAAAAAGCGAATGTTATGCGCTAGATATTATAATTTTCAACTTCCCCAAAGGGAGGGAACTACAGACACCCAATCAAAGTCGAGTTCTGGGTTGTAAAAAAGTGGGGCAAAAATTTTTCCCAAAACAAGGGGAAGCGTTTAAGAAAAGCGGCCTTTGCAGTAAAGTTTTTACACGGGAAAAAGGGGTTTTAAATCTGTGGGGGCATATACTTTTAATCTAAAACTCTAAAAAACCCCGGGAAAAATTATTGAAATTTTTGAACATTAGCGACATCTCCAATATTAGTGTGTTTCTAAATGCATTAGTAGGAATACGAGTAGGTGCCATAAATTCACGGCCTGATATAGAAAAGATAAACTTGGCAAAATATAACAATTTTTGTTTTTCAATATAATCTCTCCTAACTTCAATACATTTATTACAACGATCAATTAATTAAATTTCCTCTTTTTTTAATAAAATTTAAAATTTTAAAATAAAAAATTAATTATAAAAATATTTTCGTTTTTTGAATAAAATAAAATATATAATATATTTAAATGTAAAAGTGCACTTGTCAAAATCAATAAAATCAAATAAAATTAAAAACAGTATAAATAAAATAAAATAATGTATAAATAAAAAGAAATTAAAGAAATGTATAAATAAAATAATGTAAAGATAAAAACACACAAATAAAAAGTATAAAGTAAACACAAAAAAGAAATGCGAAGCGCCCGGAACATAACGTACATATATACATGTTAACAATTTTTAATTATAGTTGAGACAATTCATCTATACTATAACACTCCAGTCTTTTAGTGTCCCTTTCATTGCAATTTTAAAACGATTGGGGATAATGTTTTCATATCGGATGGTATCAATTATATAGTTTTAGTCCCCAGTAGTTAACCAATCTCTGTGGGGTTTGGTCATTCGATGGAGTGGAACTCTTAGTTGTTTCGATTTCTGGTGGAATAGTTATGATTTACCCTTTTAGCCAGAAATTATCCATTTTGCAGTGTGTACATACAATAGCGCTTGAGAATATAAATGCAGGGCCAACGTAAGTATCCCTTTCCCCTTCTGAAATACGTCTGCAACTCCCCACTGTATTGTAGCTACACAATATTTGATCCTTTCTTTGCAGAATGAAGATTTTGTACACATCATTGGAGGAGCCCAGAATAGCACACCAAAATTTTAAATTGGAATGTAAAGTAGCTTTAGTATGCCCTTTTACTGTCTCGTATGTTCCTACACGCGTCAGTCTTCGTAAAGGTCCCAAAGCGATGTAATTTGGATGCAAGGACGTCGATGTGCGCCTGCCACTTTAGTTTAGTATCTATTCTAACACCCAGAAAACCCACCGAGGAATCATCGGTTTTCTTTGTGGTCAGTACTAAAGATTGTGTTTTGTCCTTGTTCACTTTTAATTTATTGGCTGTAAACCAATTACATGCCTCGGTGAAAGCATCCATGGAGATTGAGGACAAAATCGTTCTTAAAATTTCTAAATAAATATTTCCACACATCAAGGAGAAGTACAACAAAGTTTTTGGCGCTTTTCTTTAAAAACCTCCTTGCGTCCCTATTTGTGCATATCTGAGCTTTGATGGACATCTGCCATACTCCGTCCTGGTCCCTGTCCTAGCGCGAGCCACAGTAAAGCACTCTTTGGAGAGTTATAGACCCTCATAAACCGACATTTCCGCTGTTATTAGCTAGCAAAAGACTGGAAAAGTCTACTGGTGCGGCAGTTACGAGGGTGATACTTACTATGTTAGAAAAATTTCAAGTCTCACCACGTCAAGTGTTGATGTTTATAAGCGGTGGAGGCCGTTGTCTTCTTGAACACGGTTGCATGTGTTTACATATTACGTGAAAAGTGCATCTTGTGGCAGAAACTATTCGACAATGTTCACCCGAGGTTTCGTGAAAGGCAAATCAACGATAGATGCAATACATACAATCAAGCAAATAATAGAAAAAGCTTATGAATGTAGAATAAATGTTGACTTATTATTTATAGATTTTAAACAAGCATTCGACTCCATAAATAGAAATATGCTCATGGAAGCATTGAAAGTAATGGGAATTGCAGCCAAAGTCCGGAGAATCGTATGCATGGCAATGGGGTTTACATAGATGAGTGTCAAAACACAAAAAGAGGAAACAAATGAATTCACGACCAACAAGGGTATCAAACAAGGGGACTCCTTATCTACAACTTTATTTAATACTACAATATGTAACCAGAAGAATCCATAGAAAAACAATAAGATCAAGAGGAGAACAAATAGTGGCATATGCAGACGACCTAGTCATAATTGCAAAAAGATGAGATCTAATGGCAGAAATACTATAAGAAATTATAACGGAAGGAGAAAAGATAGGTGTGAAAATAAATATTGACAAGACAAAAATCTTGAGAATTAGGAAAGAACCTGGCAGTAAAAAGATTAAAGTCGGAAACAGGGAATTTGAGGAGATACAGCAATTTAAATACCTAGGGATGACAATATCCAATATAGGGGATAGGCCGGGTGAAATCGAAGAGAAAATTGTGGCTGGGAATAGAGCTTTTTACGCAAACAGAAAACTTCTTCACTCTAAAATACTTACACGAAAAACCAACGTGAAAGTTTACAAAACGCTAATCAGACCTATCATGATGTATCCAGCTGAAGTAGCTTCAATGACAAAAATTGAAGAAGAGAAACTGAGAGTGACCGAGAGAAAAATGATACGGAAAATAATAGGACCGGTTAAAACTGGGGAGAATGAATCTAGAAGTGTCCGAAACCATGAGATATTAGAAACACTAGAAAACACGGATATAATGAGCAAGGTGAAGCAACAACAAGCAAAATGTCTGGGTCATATATTGAGAAGAGAGGAAGAGGAAGTAATAAAAAGAATTTTGAACTGGGTGCCTGCAGGTAAGAGAAGAAGAGGAAGACCAAGAACAAGATGGATACAAGCAGTTACCAGCGACTTAAGCAGGGCTGGAATAGAGAATGAAGAAGAAGCCGCGAAGGACAGAGGAAAATGGAGAAGACTGTACAGTAAAATAAAGTAGAAAAGGCGTCATCCCGAAATTAAGGGCCTAGATAGCTTACGAGCGGCGCTACTCCACAAGGAATGTAAAGCCAGATCATCATCATCATCATCACCCGAGGTGGATGTATTAATAGCAAGTACAAAAAAAGTGTTTCTTAAATTTCCAAAACGTTCATTTCACGCACAGTGTCTTGGTATTCGTGAACCACCAAAGGCGATTCTTACAGGTTGGGGAACATGGTTGCATGCAGCTCTTTATTATGTTGAATATTCCAAACAAGTAAAGGCTGTTATTCTACAATTCAATCCTGTCGAAGCTGCAGCTATTAAGGAGAATCAGACAAAATTTCAAGATACTTCCCTTGAAATAGAGTTACAAACTATTCGTAACAACTGTAAAGGATTGCATGACGCAATAGAACAATTACAAAATAGAGCGTTGTTATTACACTATACAAGATGCAAAATATAATCGCGTTTTAGAAAAGTTCGAGGGTATGTTAAAGAAAGATTCCGATTTTATCACAAACAAATTTGTGATGTGCATCGACTGATCCATTAACTGGATTCAAAGAGTATATTAATCATGCATGCATTACATCCGCAGATGTCGAACGATCTTTTTCAAAATATAAACACATTTTTTCACCACGGCGAACATCGTTCAACGAGACAACTGTGGAAACATATCTAATGGTGTCAACTTTTTACGACGCTTATCCAGTGGATGTTAATACTGATAATGGTGCTTCTACTTTTAATGTTCGGTAATTTCGATGCAGCCCTCTAATCTACTTGATAACGCTGCTTTTCAGACATTATGATTCTTGATTGGTTCTGTTATTATTATTCGATTAATTATTTTTTGATATTGTACTTACTGAAGGAAGCGCACGCCTATGCCGCGCAGAGACATTACCCCGCTTTATTAATCGCGACCTATTACATTTAATACAAGATTATGTTATTTTCTCAAAAAATTCTATATGGAATGTTATCAATGCTTAGTATTAAATAAAAAGGATTTATGTAAGGTGAACTGCATTGTTCAGGGCTGTATTAAGTAACTCCATGCTTACATAACAACATAACATTTTTAAATGTTATTTATGTCACATTTTCCACAATGTTGCTAATTTATATTCTTATTTACTATTGATTTATTTCCTGTTCCAGTTAATATAAGCCGACAAACATAGGCTTAAATCTTAAACACAAAGAACCCTGCACTTATCTTTATTTCGACTTCGTGTCTAGAACAATAAAAGTATCTATTATTATTTAGCAATCACATACATCGACGGGAACGTGAAATCTGAATAAACAACTGTACCCACGCTTCTAGTTGGTACTAAGTACGTGATTCTCTCATACAGGCCTGTGCTTATTGAGAATCATTGTCTATCTCATAATTTCTGTAATTTTTATGTACGAATAGAGAATATTACGTAAGACAAGGCTCTTTGAAATGGGTAAGGAAGCTTTTTAAATAACTTGAATAGTTAAATATAATCGAAATAATAATCCGTGGGAAATTACTGCGTTAAACGCAGTACTTTGCGGTTTTGAAGTGAAACTACCTGTCATTAAAATGCTAGCGGTGACAGATGTAATAGTTTTTTTTCCCAAAAATTTTT
>JAROYE020000183.1:2500-16907 GCA_029619315.2 Dynastes maya | reverse complement strand
TGGGAATTTTTTTTAGTTTTTTTTTTTTTTTTTTTTTTTTATTTTTTAGAATTTTTTTTAGATTATTAGAATTAGATAGATTTGTTTAGTTTTAGTAATTTTTTTTTTAGTTTTAGTAGTTTTTTAGATTTTAGTAGTTCTTTTTTTTTTTTTTTTTTTTTTTTTTTTTTTATTTTTTTTTTTTTTTTTTTTATTTTTGGGATTTTTTTTATTTTAGTTTTTTTAGTTTTAGATTATTTTTAGTTTTTTTTAGATTTAGTTTAGATTTTTTAGTTTTTTTTTTTTTTAGTAGTTTTTTAAAAGTTATATTTTTTTTTTAGTATTTTTTTTAGAATTTTTTTAGTTAGTTTTTTTTTTAAAATTTATTTTTTAGTTTTAGTTTTTTTTTTTTTTTATTTTTAGGGTTTTTTATTTTAGTTTTTTATAGTTTAGTTTTTTAGTTAGTTTTAAAATTTTAGTTTTATTTTAGATTAGATTTTTTTTTTTTTTTTATTATTTTTTTTAGTTTTTTTAATTAGAATTTTTTTTTTTTTTTTTTTTTTTATTTTTAATATTTTTTTTAGAATTTTTTGGGTTAGTTTATTTTTTTTTTTAGAATTTTTTTTTTTATTAGGTTTTTTTTTTTTTTTTATTTTTTAGATTTTTTTTTTTTGCTAGTTTAGACCATAGACATTTAGTTAGTAGATAGACTTTTATAGGATAGGGTCTTTTTTAGATTTAGTTTTTTTAGATTTTTTAGTTATTTTTTTTTTTTCTTATTTTTATTTAGACTTTTTTTTTTTTTTTTTTTTTTTTATTGGTTTTTTAGGTTTAGTTTTTTTTTAGACATTTTTTTTTTTTTTTTTTATAGGGGGATTTTTTTTATTAGACTTAAGGATTTTTAGTTGTTTTTTATTTATTATATTTTTTTTAGTAGGTTTGGATAGGGTTTTTTTTTTTTTTTAGACCATTATTGTTTTTTTTTTAGATTTTAAGTTCATTTTTAGTTTTAGGGACTTTATAGTTTTTGAGTTGATTTTTTTTATGTTTAGAACTTTTTTTTTTTAGTTAGTTTTAGTTTTTTCAGTTTTAGACTTAGACTTTAGGATTTAGGTTAGACAATTTTAGACTTTTTTAGATAGGACTTTTTTATTATTTTTTTTTAGTTTTTTTTTTTTTTTTAGTATTATTTTTAAGTTTCAGATTTTAGGATAGATTTTTTTATTTTTTTTTTTTAGGATTTATTTAGACTTTAGACATTTTTTTTTTTTTTTATTTTTTAATTTTTTTTTTTTAGGATTTAGACTTTTTATAGACTTTTTGTTATTTTTTTTATTTTTTAGATTAGTTTTTTTTTTTTTTTTTTTTTTTTTAGTAGGGGACACTTTGTTAGGATTTAGGTAGTTTAGATTTATTTTAGCTTTTTTTTTTCTTTTTTATTTTTTTAGACTTTTTAGGTTAGGATAGGTGTTTTATTTTATTTTTTTTAGATTTATAGACTTTTTAAGTTACTTTTTTTTTTCTTCTTTTTAGGGTTAGGGTTTTTTTAGACTCTGTTTTTTTTTTTTTTTTATTGCTTTTTTAGTAGTAATTTTTAAAGACATTTTTTATAGGATATTTAGATTCTTTAGTTTTTTTTAAGGATTTTTTTTTTTAGATTTTAGTTTTTTTTTTTTTTTTTTTAATATAGTAGAATTTTAGTTTTAGTTTTAGGTTTTTTTAGATTTTTTTTAGTAGACATTTTTTTTTAGTTTTAGGATCAAATTTGTTTTTTTTAGATTAGGTTTTTTAGACTTAGGAATATTTAAGTTTTGTATTTAGGTAGATTTTTTATTTATAGATAAGGATTTTTTTTTTTTTTTTTTTTTTAGCTATTAGATTAGATAGACTATAGGTTTAGTTAGACTTATAGATAGTAGATTTTAGATTAGATTAGTATTAGACTTTAGATTTTTTTTTTTTTCTTATAAGGACTTTTTTAGATTTTTAAGACATTTGTTTTTTTTTTTTTTTTTTTATTTTTTTTTAGTTTAGAGATTATTAGATTTAGGACTAGACATTTAGTTAGAATTTTTTTTATTTTTTAGGAGTTTTTTAGCTTTTTTTTTTTTTTTTAGGATTTTTTTTTTAGGTTTTTTTTTTTAGAACTTTTAGACTTTAGATTTTGTTTAGACTTTTAGACATTTTTTTTTTAGACTTTTTTAAGATTTTTAGATTTTTTTTTTATTGTTTTTATTAGGGTAGTTAGGACCTAGGTTTATAGTATTAGTTTTATTCTATAGTATTTTTAGTATTTTTTTTTTTTTTAGGTAGATTTATGTATTTAGGGATATTTTTTTTGTTTTTTTAGGATTTAGGTTTTAGGGTTTTTTTTAGGTTTTCTTTATTTTTAGATTTTTAGTGACTTTAAGGAATTCTTTTTTTAGGTAGTTTTTTATTTTTTTATTTTTTTTTTTTTAGTTAGGTTTTTATTTTTAGATTTTTTAGGATAGGGAATTAATTAGATTTTATTTTTTTTTTTTTTTTATTTTAGTTTTTTTTATTCTATTTTTTATAGACTTTAGTTTTTTTTTTTTTTTTTAGGTTTTTAAGTTTTTTTTTTTTTTTTTTTAAGTTTTTCATAGGTTTAATTTTTTTTTTTATTTTTTTTTTTTTGTTTAGATTTAGATAGGTTTTTTTTTTTTTTAGATTAGATTTTTTTTTTTGTATTTTTTTAGACTTTTTTTTTAGTAGGACTTTAGTTTTTAGAGTATATTAGATTTTTTTAAGATTTTTTTTTTTTTTTTTTTTCTTTTTAAGTTTTTTTTATAGGGATTAGACTAGGTTTTTTTTTTTTTAGATTTTTTTTAGACTTTTAGGTTTTTTTTTTTTGATAGAATTTTTATTTTTTTTTTTTTTTTTTTTTTTTTTTATTTTTTTTTAAAATTTTTTTTTAGTTTTTAGGATGTTGGATTTCTAGACATCTTTTTAGGATTTTTTATTTAGTTTAGATTTTTAGTAGGTAGGATTTTTTAGACTTTTTTTTTAGTTTTTATGCTTTTTTTTTTAGATAGACTTTTTTTAGATTTTTTTTTTTTAGATTTCGTATTTATTTTGATTTTTTTTTTTTGTTTTCTTTAGTTGTTTTTTTAGTAGGATTAGATTTTTTTTTTTTTTAATTTAGGCATTTTTAGATTTTTTTATAGGACATTTTTAGATTAGGTTTTTGTTAGGATTTAGATTTTTTCTTTAGTATTATTTGTTTTATTAGTAGACTTTTAACCTTTATTTTTTAGGTTTATAAGGTTTTAGGACTTTATAGATTTTTTTAGATAGGGTCGGTAGACCTTTTAGTTTTTTTTTTTTTTTAGATAGATATTTTTAGACTTAGACATTTAGATTTATTTTTTTTATAGTTTTGTTTAGGGTATAGACTAGGTTTTTTTTTTTAAGTTTTTATTTTAGGTAGGTAGGATAGAATATTAGACTAGACATTTTTTTTTTATTCGATTTATTTTTTTTGTAAGTTTAGACATTTTCTTTTATAGATTTTTTATTTTAGTTTTAGATTTTATTTTTAGGGATTAGGACTGTGTAATATTTTTTATTTTTTTTTTTTTTTTATTTAGGACTAGTTTTTTTTTTTAGTATTTATTTTTTAATTTTTTTTTTTTTATTAGACTATTTTAGATATTTTTTTTTTTTTGTTTTTTTATTTTTAGATTAGAAACTATCTTTTTTTTTTTTTCTTTTAGGTTTTTTTAGTTTAAGATTAGATTTTTTATTTAGAACTTTTTAGATAGTTTTTTTTGTAGGACTTTAGACATTTTTAGCCTAGCATTTTTTTATTTTTAGACTTTTTTTAGGGGATTTTTTTTTTTTATTTTTTTTAGGTTTTAGACTTAGACATTTTTTTTGTTTAAGATTTTTAGTTTTCTTCTTTTTAGGGTTTTTTATTTTTGTTTTTCTAGACAGAGGACATTAGGACTAGCATTTTTCTTTATTTTATTTATAGTTTTTAGGGTTTTTAGGTTTTTTTTTTTTTTATTTTTTAGTATTATTAGTTAGTAGAATTTTTTTTTTTAGATTTTTTTTAGTTTTTTTAGACTTTAGAGTAGTTTATTTTTTTTTTTTTTTTAGATTAGACATTAGTTTTTTTAGTTTTTTTTTTATTTTAGTTTTTAGGATTTTATTTTACGATTATTTGATTTTTTAGACTTTTAGTTTTTAGATTTAGTTTTTTTTTTAGATAGGTTATTTTTTTAGGTTTTTTATGTATAGTTTTTTTTTTTTTAGTTTTTAATTAGACTTTTTTTTTTTTTTTAGTTTATTAGATTAGGTTAGGACCTATTCTAGATTTTCAAGACTTTTTTTTTTTAGACTTTTTTTTTTTTTTAGATTTTTTATTTTCGACTTTTTTTTTTTTTTTTATTTTTTAGGTTTTAGATTATTTTTTTTAGATTTTTTTTTTCATTATAGTTAGATATATCGCTTTTTTTTTTTTTTTTTATTTTTTTTTTTTTTTTTAGGGATAGGGTTTGTTATTTTAGTTTTTTAGGTTAGGGATTTTTTTTTAGGAACATTTTTTTTAGTTTTTAGTTCTGTTAGTTTTTTTAGATTAGATTTTTTTTTTGAAGACTTAATAGAATTTTCTTAGGTAGGTTTTATTTTTTTTATTTTTTTTAGTAGAATTTTTTAGGTTTTTTTATTTTAGGGTAGATTATTTAGTTTTTTAGATAATAGATTTATTTTTTTTTTTTTTTTTTTAGAGGATTAGTTTTTTTTTATTTTAGTTTTATTAGATTTTTTTTTTAGTAGATTTAGTTAGTTTTTTTCTTTTTTTTTTTTATTTTTTTTAGACTTTTTTTAGGATTTTTTTTTTTTTTTTATTTTTTAGTTAGGTAGGGGACTTTTAGGATTTAGGACTTTTAGGGTTTTTTAGGGACATTAGATTTTTAGATTTATTTTTTATTTTTTAGGATTTAGTTTTTTTACTAGACGTTTTTTAGACTTTTTTAGTTTTTATAGAATAGACTATAGATTTTATTTTTAGATTTAGACATTTTAGGGACATTTTATTTTTTTTTTTTTTTTTTTAGTTTTTTTAGGTAGTTAGACTAGGGTTTTTTTTTCTAGATTATTTTTTAGGGGTAGTTTTTTTTATTTTAGGATGACAATTATTTTATAAGACATTTTAGGACTTTTAGTTATAGTAGTAGATATTGTTTTTATATTAGTTAGTATTTTTAGATATTTTTTTTTTTTTATTATTTTCGATTCTAGTAGATTTTTTTTAGTTTAGGACTTTTTTTTTCTTATTTTTTTATAGCATGAGGATTATTTTTTAGACTTAGGACTTTTTTTTTTTTTTTAGATTTTTTATTTAGGGATTTTTAGAAATTTTTTAGTTTATTC
Organism: Dynastes maya; assembly: GCA_029619315.2. Classification (NCBI taxonomy): domain Eukaryota; kingdom Metazoa; phylum Arthropoda; class Insecta; order Coleoptera; family Scarabaeidae; genus Dynastes; species Dynastes maya. The sequence continues at coordinate 11,534 of JAROYE020000183.1, read as the reverse complement.
TTAGGATAGACTAGATTTTTTATTTTTTTTTTTTTAGGGACTTTTTTTTTTTTTTTTTTTAGTTTTTTTTTTTTTTTTTATTAAGGTTTTAGATTTTTTTTTTTTATTATTTTAGATATTTTTTTTTTTAGATTCTTTCTTTTTTTTTTTTTAGGGGATCGAATTTTTTTTAGACATCTTTTATTGTTTTTTTTTATATAGTTTAGACAAGATTTTTTTTTTTTTATAGTATTTTTAGACTAGATTTTTATAGTTTCTTTTAGACCTTAGACTTTTAGACTTAGATTTTGTTTTTTTATTTAGGACTAGGGGGACTTTAAGATAGGGTTTTTATTTTTTTTAGATTTTATTTTAGATTTATTTAGTTTTTTTTTTTTAGACTTTTTTTAGTTTAGATTTAGACTTTTTTTTTTTTTTTTTATCTTTTTTTAGGATTTTTTTTTTTTAGAACCCTTATTAGGTGTTTTAGGATTAGACGACTTTTTTAAAGTAAGTAGTTTTTTTTTATTTTTAGATTAGGATGATATTTTAGATTTTTTCTTTAGGTATTTTTAGGATAGAAGTTTTTTTTTATTTTTTAATTTTTTTTTTTAGGGGGTTAGTTTAGATTAGACTTAGTTTTTTTTTATTATTTTTTATTTTTTTTATTTTTTTAGATTATTTTTTTTAAGGTTTTTTAGACTTTTTTTAGATAGGTTTTTAGATTTTAGAACTAATTAGGTTTTAGACTTAGAATAGAATTTTTTTAGTTATTAGATTTTTTTTTTTTAGACTTTTTTATTATTTTTTTTTTTTTTTTTTATTTTTTTTTTTAGTTTTTTTAGATTCTTTAGATTTTAAATTAGGTAGACTATTTTTTTATTTTTAGACTTTTTTTTAGGTTGTTTTTTTTAGATAGTTTTTAGTTTTTTTAGTTTTTTTTATTTTTTTATTTCTATTAGGTTTTAGATAGAAGGTTTTATTTAGGGTTAAGTCGACTTTTTTTAGTTTTAGTAAGATCTTTTTAGACTTTTTTTAGACCTTTTTAAGACCATATAGATTTTTTTATTAGACTTTTTTATTAGACTTACGGGGGATAGATTTTAGACATTGTTTAGTTAGGACCATTTTTTTTTTTAGTTTAGTTTAGATTTTTTTTTTATACTTTAGACATGTTTCGTTAGACTTTAGTAGGATATTTTTTGTTTAGATTTTTTAGTTTTAGTTAGTTTTTTATTTTAGGTTTAGGACTTTTTTTTTTTTTTTTAGACTTTTTTTTTTATTTTTTTTTTTTTAGATTTTAGGACTTTAGTTTCCTTTTTCTTTTTTTATTTTAGTTTTAGATTTTTTTTTTTTAAGAATTAGGGATAGCTTTTTTTTTAGACTTTAGGTTTAGATAGTTTTTTTTTTTTAGGTTTTTAGACATTTAGGACTAGTTTAGTCTTAGTTATTTTTTTTTTTAGTATTTTTTTTTTTTTTGTTTTTTTTAGGGATTTTTAAGACCTAGTATTAGGATCTTAGACTTTTTTTTAGATTTAGGGCATTGTAGGTTTTAGTTTTTTTTTTTAGGGTTCGGTAGACTAGACTTTTAGACATAGATTAGGGACTAGACATTTTTTTTTTTTTATTTTGTTTTTAGATAGGACTTTTATTTTTTTTTTAGATTTTTTTTTTTTTTTAGACTATTAGTTATTTTTTTATAGGGTTTAGTTCGTGTGCTAGTTTTTTTTTTTTTATTTCTTTTTTTTTTAGGGAACCTTTTAGATAGACTTGAGTTGAGATTTTTTTTATTTTTTTTTTAGATTTTTTTTATATTAGATTTTTAAGACATTTTAGGACTTTATTTTTTTAGGTAGATAGATTTTTTAGAAGTATTTTTATTTTTTTTTTTAGATTTTTTATTAGTAGGTTTTAGTTTAGTTTTATTTTTTAGATTTATTAGACTTTTTGTAGATTTAGACTTTTTAGATAGACTTTAGAACTTTTTATTATTTAGATTATTTTTTTTAGTAGACTTTTTAATTTAGGTAAGACTTTTTAGTTTTTTTTGTTTTAGGATAGGGGGTTTAGTTTTATAGTAATAGGGATATATATTTAAGGGAACTTTTTTTTTTTTTTTCTATTTTTTTTTAGCATATAGTTATAGTTTTATTTTTTTTTTTTAGATTTTTAGATTTTTTAGGGTAAGGGATAGGATCTTTTTAAGTATTTTTTTTTTTTTAGATATTAGTTTTTATTTAGATTTTTATTTAGATTTTTTTTAGGTTATTTTTTAGGGTGTTTTATTTTATAGCCTTTTTTTTTTTTAGTTTTTTTTTGTTTTTTTTTTTTTTAGGTAGTTTTTTAGACAGAATTTTAGTGATTTTTTTTTTTAGTTTATTTAGATTTATAGGTAGATTAGATTTTTAGACTTAGGACCTTTTTTTTTTTATTTTTCTTTTTTTAGGGTTTTTTTAGATAAGATTAGACTTTTTAGGACTTTTTAGATTTTTTTTTTTTTTTTTTAGTATTTTTTTTTTTTTTTAGATTTTTTTTTTATTATGTTTTTTTTTTTTAGATTATTTTACGTTTTTAGGACCTTTTTTTTTTATAGGTTAGACTTTTTTTTTAATTTTTTTCGATTAGAATTTAGACTATTTTTTTAGACATTTTTTTAGGATTAGAACTTTTTTTTTTAGGAAACATTTTTAGGATTTTTTTTTTGATTAGTTGTTAGATAGGTTAGGATTATGGTATTTAGAATTTTTTTATTTAGTTTTTTTATTTTTTAGGTTTTTAGTAGGATTAGTGTTTTTAGTTTAGATTAGGACTAGTTTTTAGGGATTTTAATTTTTTTTTTAGGGAACATTAGATTTTAGTTTTTTTTTATTAGATTTTTTTTTTTTTTTAGGGGTATTTTTTTTAGACATGATAGATTAGATAATTTTTTTAGGACTTTTTTTTTATTTATAGTTTTTTTAAGATATTTATTTTAAGGTTTTTATTTTTAGCTCGACTTTTTTTAGGATTAGGGATTTAGTTTTTTGTTTAAGCATAGGAATGTTTCTAGTTTTAGTTAGTTTTAGACTTAGTAGATTAGACTTTTTTTTCGACTTTTTTTAGGATGTTTTTTTTTAGATTAGGATAGTTTAGTTTTATTTTAGATTATTTTTAGTTTAGGGATTTTTTTAGACATAGGGAACTTTTTCTTTTTTTTAGTACATTTAGGTTTAAGGGACTAGGACTTTTTGTTTAAGGTTAGGAATTTTGTTTTTTTTTAGTTAGACATTTTATTTTTGAGATTGTTTTAGTTGTAATGTTTATTTGTTTTAGTATTTTTTTTATTTTTTTATTTTTTTAGATAGGTAATTTGTTTTAGTTTTTTGTTAGATTAGGTTAGGATAGATTTATTTTTTTTTTTTTTTTAAGACTATTTAGTTTTAGTTTTTAGTTCTTTTTTTTTAGTTATAGAATTTTTTTTAGTTATCTTTTTTAGAATTTTTTTATTTTTTTAGTTAGGTTTTTTTCTAGACATTTTAGACATTTTTATTTTTTTTTTGTTTTATATTAGAAGTTTAGACTTTATGTTTTTATTTAGACAATTTTAGGGACTTAGGGTTTTTAGGACTTTTTTTTTTTATTTTTTGCTTTTTTTGTGTTAGACTAGGTTTTTGAGTATTAGACTAGGGTTTTTTTTAGGGAGTTTTTTTTATTTTTTAGTTTTTTGTTTTTTGTTTTATAGGGACATTTTTTAGTTTTTAGTTAGGTTTTTAGTTTTTTTTTTTTTTTATTCTTAGGGGTAGTTCTTTTAGGTCTAGATATTTTTTTAGGTTTTTTAGTTAGGATAGAATTTAGGTTAGATTTTTTTTTTTTTTTTAGACATTTTTTAGTATTAGTTTTTTTGGGTAGATCTTTAGACTTAGACATTTTTTTTGTAGTTTTTTTTTTGTATTTTTTTTGTTAGGTTTTAGACTTTTTTTTTTTAGACTTTTACTTGTTTTTAGTTTTTTTTTTTTTTTTGTTTTTTAGCTTAGGGGGGTTTAGAAATTTTTTTTAGGGACTTTAGGATTTTTTAGGACTTTTTTGTTTTAGACTTTTTTTTATTTTTTTAGGATTTTAGGGGTTTAGGATTTTAGTTTTTTTAGGTAGGTTTTTAGTTTATACTTTTTTTTTTTTTCGGGACATTTTTTTTTGATAGAACTTTTTTCGTATTAGACTTTTAGGTTTTTTTTTTTAGATTTATATCCCTTTTTAGGGACTTTTAGGAACATAGACTTTTTTTAGATTAGTTTTTTTAGATAGTTATTTAGATAGTTTTTATAGATTTTTTTTATTTGAGTATAGTTTTTTAGTTTAGATTTTATTTTTAGACATTTTAGATTTTTTTTTTTTTTTTTTATAGTTTTTTTATAGATTTTTTTTTAAGTTAGATTTTTATTTATTTTTTTTTTATAGATATTTTTTTTTCATTTTTATTTAGGAACATTTTATTTAGTATTTTTTAGTTTTATTTAGTTTATTTTTTTAGACTTTTAGACATCTAGTTTTTTTTTAGACACTTAGGGGGTTATTAGTTAGATTTTGAGGGATTTTAAGGGTTTAGTTTTTTTTTAGGAATTTTAGATTTTTTTTTATAGTTTAGTTTAGGACTTATTTTTAAGTTTTTTTGTTTTTTTCTTTTTTATTTATAGTATTATTTTTTTTTTTTTAGTTTTTTATTTTTAGGCTTTTTTTATTAGACATTCTTTTAGAACTTAGTTTTATTTTTTTCGTTAAGACTAGGTATTTTAGACTTTAGATTTTTTAGTATATTTTAGATTAGATAGATAGTATAGGATATTTTTTAAGATTAGATTTTTAGTTTTAGGACTTTTTTTTTTTAGATTAGGATTGATAGGGATTTATTTTAGTTTTCATTTTTTATTTTAGTTTTTTTAGTTTTTTAGATATAGGGGGGAGTTTTTTTTAGAACTTTAGACATTTTAGGACATTATAGAACATAGGGGGGATTAGACTTTTTAGGAACCAGTTTAAGTTTTAGATTTTTTATATATTTAGTTTTTTTAGTTTTTTTAGATTTATTAGTTTTTAGATTTTTAGGTAGGGTAGGTAGTTTTTATAGTGACTTTTTAGACTTTCGATTTGTTTTTATTAGTAATTTTTTTTTTTAGTTTTTAGTTAGTTTTTTATAGATTAGTATTTTAGTTAGACATTTTTTTTTTTTAGGACTTTTTTTTATTTTTTTATCAGGTTTTTATTTTAGTTTTAGTAGATCTTTTAGGACTTTAGGTTTTTTTTTTTTTATTTTAGTTTTTTTTTAAATAGTTTTTAGTTAAGGGATTAGGTTTATTTTTAAGATATTTTTTAGGATTAGGGACTTTTTAGTTTTTTTTAGGGTAAATTTAGGATTTTAGTTAGGATTTTATAGATTATAGGGGTAGTAGTTTAAGATTTTTTTTTTTTTGTAGGATTAGGGATTTAATTTTAGACTTTAGGAACTTAGGATTTTTAGGGTTTCTATTTTTTAGATTTTAAGGTTTAGATTTATTTTAGTAGTTAGATAGGTTTATAGTACATTTTGATTTTTTTAGATTTTTTATAGGGACCTTTTAGTATAGTTTAGTTTTTTTAGGATCTAGACATTTTTTTTTTTTTTTTTAGGGTTTTTTTTTTATATTTTAGTTTTAAGATTTTAGGATTTTTTAGAATTTAGTTTTATTTTAGACTAGGACCTTTTTTAGTTTAGGATATTTTTTTAGTTTTTTTTATTTTAGATTTTTTTTATTTTTAGGTAAGATTTTATATTTTTTTAGGTTAGGTTTAGGGGATAGACTTTTATAGTTTTTTTTTTAGTTATTTTTTTAGGATTAGTTTTTTTTTTTTAGTTTTAGTTAGTTTATAGTTTTTCTTTTTAGATTTTTTTAGTTTTTTTTAGATTTAGAAGAATTTTTAAAATTTTTTTTAAATTTAGATTTAGATTTTTTGTAAGAATAGATTAGATAGATTTAGTAATTTTTTTAGAATTAGATATTTAGATAGAGAATAGATTAGAATTAGATTAGATTTTTAGATAATAGATTTAGTTATAGTTTTTAGATTTTAGAAGAATTTTTTATTTATAGATTATAGAATTAGAATTTTTTTAGATTAGAATATTTTAGATATTATTTAGAATTATTAGATTTTTTTAGATAGATTTATAGATTAGTTTTTATTTTTATAGATTTATTTTTTTTTAGTAGAATTTTAGTTTTTTTAGTTTATTTTAGAATTAGATAGTTAGTATGTTTAGAATATTTTTTTTTAGAATTTAGTTTTTTTTAGATTAGAATTTTTTTTTTATTTTAGAATAGATTAGATTTAGAGTAGATTAGATTTTAGATTGTTAGATTTTAGATTATTATTTAGAAAGATTTTTAGTTTTTTTAGAATAGTTAATTATTTTAGATTTATAGAATTTTAATTTTTAGAATTAGATTTAGATTGTGTTAATAGAAATTTTAGATTTTAGAGATTTTTAGAGTTAGATTTTAGATAGATTTGTTTTAGAAATTTTAATTTTAGATTAGTTATAGATATTTTTAGATAGTAGTAAATTTTTAGATTTTTTAGAGATAGTTAGATTTTTTTTTAGTTTAGAATTTTAGATAGATTTTAGAATAGATTTTAGAGTTTTTAGTTTAGAATTTTTAGTTTAGATTTATTTAGAATTTAGAATATTTAGATATTTTTATAGAATTTAGAAAGATAGAAGTTTAGATTAGAATTTAGAAAATTTAGATTAATTATTAGAAATTTTTAGAATTTTTTTTAGATATTTAGATTTTAGATAGTTTATAGTTAGTAGATTTTAGTTAATAGATTAGAATTAGATTTTTTAGTAGATAGATAGTTTTTAGATTTTAGTTTAGTTAATTAGTATTAGTTTAGATTTTAGATAGTTTTTAGATTATTTTATATAGAAATTATGATTTAGATTTTTAAATTTAGATATTTTATAGATTTAGTTTTTTTAGAATTTAGATAGATTTAGATGGATTTTTTTAGATTAGAATTTTAGAATAATTTAGAATTTATTTAGAATTTTATAGATTAGAATTTAGTAAGATAGAAATTAGTTATTAGATAGAATTGTATTGAATTATTTATAGATTTTAGTTTTTTTTTTTTAGATTTAGAAATTTTTTTTATTTTTAGTTTTTTAGTTTTAGAATTTAGAAGAAATTTTTTAGTATTTTAGATTTTTAGAATTAGATAATTATTAGTTAGTTAGAATTTAGAAATTTTTAGAATTAGAATTTTTTAAAGAAATTTTTTTTTTTTTTTTTAAAATTTTTTTGAAAAATATTAGAATTTTAGTTTTTTTTTAATTAGATTTTTTTTTAGTTTATAGATTTGGGTATTTTTTTTTTTTAGAATTTATAGTTTTTTTTTAGATTTATTTAGATTTTTTTTTATTTTTTTTATTTTTTTTTTTAGAAAAAATTTTTTTTTGATTTTTTTTAGTTTTTTTTTTTTTTATTTTTTTTTTAGTTTTTTTAAAAATTTTTTTTTGGTTTAAAGAAATTTTTTTTTTTTTTTTTTTTTTTTTTTTTTTTAGAATTTTTTTTTTTTTTTTTTTAGATTTTTTTTTAGATTATTTTATTTATGTTAGTTAGATAGATTTTTTTTTTTGTTTTTTAGCTTTTGTTGTAGTATTTTTTTTTAGATTTTTAGATTATTTAGTAGTGATTTAGGTTTTAGATTAGATTTGTTTTTTTAGTTTGGATTTTTGTTTTAGATTTAATTTGTGTTAGTTAGAATAGATGTTTGTATAGTTTTGATTTTTTTTAGAATAGATTTTTTTAGTTTTAGAGTTTTTTTTTAGCTAGATTTATTTTTTTTTTTTTAGATAGAGTTTTTTTTTTTTTTTAGATAGCTTTTTTTTAGATTTTTGGTATGATTTAGTATTAGATTTTTTTTTTTATTAGATTAGATAGATTTAGAAGATTAGATTTTTTTTTTTTTTTTTTTAGCTTTTTAGATTTTATTGTCGTTTTTAGATTAGTTTTTTTATTTTTTTTTTATTAGATTTTTTTTTTTAGATTTTATATGATAGATTTTTTTTTTTTTTTTTTTTTAGATTTTTTTTTCTTTCTTTTTTTTTTTGTTATTTCTTTTGAGATTGATTTTTAGATTTTTTTTATTGTGAGATAGTTTTAGGATTTATTTTTTTTTTTATTTTTTAGTTTTGTGTTTTTAGAGTTGTAGGATTTTTAGTAGATTTAGATTATGATTTTTAGATTTTAGATTTTTTTTTTTTAGCATATTGTTAGATTTTGTTGTTTTTTTTAGATTTTAGATTTTTTTTTTTTAGTATTTTTTTTTGATTTATTTAGTTTTAGAGATTTTTAGAGTTTATTAGTAGATTTTTTTTTTTTCTGTATTGGATTTAGATTTTTTTTTTTTAGATTTTGTTTTTTTGGATTTTTAGATTTTTTTTTTTTTTTTAGATTTATTTTTTTTTAGCTTTAGATTTTAGATAGTCTAGTAGATTTTTCTTTTTTTGTATGTATTTTTTTTAGATTAGATTTTTTTTTAGATAGATAGTTTTTAGCTTGTTTGTGTGTTTTTTAGATTTTTTTTTTAGATTTTAGATTTTTTTTTAGTTTAGATTTTAGAAACTTTTTTGTTTTTAGAAGATTTTAGATAGATTTTTTTTTATTTTTTTAGATTTTTTAGATAGAGTTTAGATTTTTTTTTTAGATTGTGTATTGTTATTTTTTTTTTAGTTTTTTTATTGGTTAGGTTTAGATTAGACTTTTATTTATAGAATTTCTCTTAGATTTTGTTGTTTGTGTAGATTTTTTTTTTTTTATTTTTTAGATTTTTTTTAGATTTAGGTTTTTTTTTTGTTTTAGATTTTATTAGATTTAGTTATTGTTTTTTTTTTTTAGATAGATAGATTAGAGTTTTTTTTTTAGTAGAAATTTCTTTAGGATTAGATAGATTTTTTTAGATTAGATAGATTTAGCATTAGTAGGATGTTTTCTTTAGTAGTATAGATTTTTTTTTTTTTTTTTTTTTTTTTTAGATT
>JAROYE020000182.1:0-17194 GCA_029619315.2 Dynastes maya | reverse complement strand
GATCCCTGAGGAAGAAATGAGACGAAAAATAGAGCATGGTGTCGATTTAAAGCCTCATTTTCACGTCATTTTTTGAAATTCGAAAACTTCAAACGCCCTATCTGCCCAAAAACGGTTAGAGATATCGTGGCTGAAACTTTCATTCAGCAATGTGCAACCATAGGAGGCTACAACTCGGTACGTCAGATTGAATCCAATTTTCACCTTTTTTCCATTCAAAAATTTCATCACTCTTGGGTAGAAAATTTTACGGCTCTCCTGTATCTCGACATCCGGAACGAGCTAGAGGTTAGGTTGGGTCCGTTCGGAAAGCTCTCGCGAGAACTTTTAAAACTAAAAAAAGGTAACCCTCTAGCTATAACCGTTCCTACCGCTAGGGCGTCCTCAAAATTCAAGAAAAGAAGATTCCTTTTTTAGAGTTTGAAGCGCTTGTAGCTGCCTATCCAAACACTAGAAGGTTCTGCTTGGTCGCAGTCGTTCAGCGGTTAATTTTCTATCTGAAACCGTCAACTTCGTCGCCCAGAGATGCATCCCTAAGGAGAAATGAGACGAAAACTAGAGCGATGTCGATTTAAAGCCTCATTTTCAACGTATTTTTGAAATTCCGAAACTTCAAAAGCCATATCTGCCAAACGCGTTAGAGGATATCGGGCTGAAAATTCATCACGCAAAAGGTGCGACCATAGGGCTACAAATCGGTTGCCGTCAGATTGAATTCCAATTATCACATTTTTTCCATTCAAAAATTTCATCACTTTTTGGGGTAAGGGTGGAAAAAAAAAAAAACAAAAATTTTTTTACGGCTCTCCTGTATTCTCGAATCTCGGAACGAGCTAGGCGGTGAGGTTTGGTTGGGTCCGTTCGAAAGCTCTCGGCCGAGAACTTTAAAACTAAATAAAGGTCAACGTTATAGCTATAACCGTTCCGAGCTAAAGCGTCTGCAAATTCAAGAAAAGCAATTCCTTTTTTTAAGTTTGAAGCGATGTAGCTGCCGCAACAAACAAGCTAGAAGGTTCTGCTAGGTCGCCAATCGATTTCAGCGGTTATTTTCTATTGAAACCGTCAACCTCGAGACCAGAGAACCAGAGATGCATCCCTTGAGGAGAAATGAGGTTTCTTCTTTCCTCTTTTCTGCATTCTTTATTCCCCACACGAACCCGCGCGGCCCCGACGTCCGTGAAGGCGGCCGAAAACTAGAGCCGATGTTCGATTTACAAGCTCATTTCACGTCATTTTCTGAAATCCCCGAAACTTCAAACGCCCAATCTCCCAAAAACGGTTTTAGAGATATCGCGGCGAAACTTAATTCCGCAATGTGCGACCATAGGGTACAAATCGGTTACCGTCAGATTGAATTCCAATTTTCACATTTTTTCCCATCAAAAAATTTCATCACTTGGGTAGAAATTTTTACGGCTTCCTGGTATCTCGACATCCGAACGAGCTAGGAGGTTAGGTTTGGGTCGTTTTACAAGCTCTCGGCGAGAACTTTAACACTAAAAAAAGGTCAACCCTCTATCTATAACCGTTCCGACGCTTAGAGCGTCTCAAATTCAAGAAAAGAAGATTCCCTTTTTTAAGTTTGAAGCGCTGTCGACTGCCTAACCAAAACAAGCTAGAAGGTTCTGCTGGTCGCAACGATTCAGCGGTTAATTTTCTATCTGAAACCGTCAACCTTGCCGACCCCAAGAGATGCCATCCCTGAGGAGAAATGAGACGAAAACTAGAGCGATGTGATTTTTAAAGCCTCATTTTCACGTCATTTTTTGAAATCCGAAACTTCAAACGCCCATATCTCAAACGGTTAGAGATATCGGCTGAAATTCATTCCGCAAATGTGCGACCATAGGCGCTACAAATCGGTACCGTCAGATTGAATTCCAATTTTCACATTTGTTCCATTCAAAATTTCATCCACTTGGGTAGAAGAAATGTTACGGCTCTCCTGTATCTCGACATCCGAACGAGCTAGGAGGTTAGGTTGGGTCCGTGAAAAGCTCTCGGCGAGACCTTTTAAAACTAAAAAAGGTCAACCTCTAGCTATAACCGTTCCGGACGCTAGAGCGTCTCAAATTCAAGAAAAAGAAGATTCCCTTTTTAAGTTGAAGCGCTGTAGCGGCCTAACCAACAAGTAGAAGGTTTCTGCTTGGTCGCAATGCGATTCAGCGGTTAAATTTTCTATTGAAAACCGTCAAACCTCGCCGACCAGAGAGCATCCCTGAGAGGAAATGAGACGAAAACTAGAGCGATGTCGATTTAAAGCCTCATTTTCACGTCAGTTTTTGAAATTCCGAAAAAACTTCAAACGCCCATATCTCCAAAACGGTTAGAGATACGGGCTGAAACGGCATTCCGCAAGAATGTGCGACCATAGGGCTACAAAATCGGACCGTCAGATTGAATTCCACTTTTCACCATTTTTTCCATTCAAAAAATTCACACTTGGGTAGAAAATTTACGGCTATCCGTACTCGAACATACGAACGAGCTAGGAGCGTTACGGTTTGGGTCCGTCGAAAGCTCTCGGCATGAGAACTTTAAAACTAAAAAAAGGTCAAAACCTCATAGCTACAAACGTTCCGACGGCTAGAGCGTCTCAAATTCAAGGAACAGAAGATGCCTTTTTTGTAAGTTGAAGCGCTGTAGCTGCCTAACCAAACAAGCTTAGAAGGTTCTGCTTGGTCGACAGTCGAATTCAGACGGTTAATTTTCTATCATGAACCGTCACAACTCGTCGACCAGAGATGCATCCCTAAGGAGAAAGAGACCGAAAAACTAGACGCAGGCGATCTAAATCCATCATTGTTCAACGTAATTTTTGAAATTCCGAAAACTTCAAACGGCCCATATCTCCAAAACGGTTAAGCGATATCGGGCTGAAACTCATTCCGAAATGTGCGACATAGGGCTACACATCTGTGCCGTCAGATTGAATTCAATTTTCACATTTTTCCATTCAAAAATTTATTCACTTTGGGTAGAAGGAAATTTTTACGGCTCTCATGTATCTCGACATCCAAACGAGCTAGGAGGTAGGTTTGGGTCCGTTCGAAAGCTCTCGGTCAGGAGAGTATAGTCTTCGGCCCTAGTATTAACAGGGATAATGTAGGTTACTAGGGACTAGTATGAGTTACCATAATATTTATAATGATTTTTTTTACAGTCTGTTGTCTCCGTCAACAATAACCAAAAGGAAAACTGTTTTTTAATATGCGTTCATGTTATTTCTCCACGTCATCGCGTACAATTGCAACTGCTTACATGCCGTTTTCTCCATTGGCAACCGCAACTCGGCGATTGTATTGTTACAAAAGTCCTTAAAACGATTGTTTATTCGAGGTAAGCATAGTGGCAAAATTAACAGTCAGAAATAAAACTTATTTACTATGTCTGGAAAGGTTCGTTTTTAGCCTTCGACATCTCATTAAAAACTCTAATTAATAACTACTTCTGTATCAATAAAAACAAAACGCCCCATCCGCTATCCAATGCTAAACTGAACTGAGTGATGATGATTTGTCGTGTCGTATCATAATCGACCAGCCCTCCCCGCCCACCTAAACACAGTCACATCGCCGCTGCGATTGCTCTCCAGTTACCAGGCTCTAGTCATTACACTTACCTGCAAAGTTACATCAATATCATTGTTTCCCTTTTAAATATATTTGCTTGGTTGCATACTTGAGTGTTTTGTGTCTTGGCTGTTAATATTATGATGGATCTGGTTTTGCAGCGAAATTTTAAGGTTTAATTTACACGTATGGCGATGTTAGTTTGAGGTTAAACTTTTTGAACATACTCCAATATGCAATTCGAATTTCAATTGATCCCCTCAATTTGATTTAGAACAACTTCAAGATCAAAGTGACACAAACTATAAACCTAACATCCCATCTTGTCAAAAATCGCTTGACATCGTGTTGACATCATTCCCATACGACTGCGCATGATTAATGACAATTATTTGCCACGATTTACAATTCGAATCGAATGATTTGAAATATCGCAAAGACTATGGAAACCTGTAAGTCAACGTTAATTTTACTTCAAACTTAGAACGTTGTTAAACAGATCGATAAGACATGCCTCCGATTTTAGTCGATTATTCCGGACAAGAAGAGTATATCTGGGCGATGAGGACCCGACTGTACAGCGACGACAATGATGATTGGAAAGAACGACAGCTGAGCCTAGGTTCGGAAGATTACGAAACCACGAAACAAGACCAAAAAGGCATGGCCAGCGCGGACGAGCACAATACCAAAGTTTTGGCTTCTTTGGTGCCCGATGAGATTATTTTTGATTGTAACGATTATAGTCATCGACCTTACGATGCTTGTTTGCTTTTCGGTGACGTATCTGGTGAGATTTTCTTTATCACAGAGTATCCCAATGTGGTTTTAATGTTAAATAGCGTTTAAAACCTATTTACTGTGGTAGGTTTCACTGATCTATGTGAAAAATACAACAAGACAGGGAAAGGTGGCCCGTCAAGATTGACCCACGTCCTGAACAGTTACATAGGCACCATGGTGCAGGAAATCATGTCCTATAATGGCGATGTGCTTAAATTTTCCGGAGACGCGTTTCTGGCCATGTGGAAAAGCAGCACTAACGATTCCATGCAAGATTGCGTGCATCAAGCGTTAGATTGCGCTTTGGTCATCCAGAAAACTCATGGAAAGTACGAAACTGACGTTGGAGTTTTTCTACGAGGTAATAATCCATCGTAAAGCCTTACAATCATGTCTTATTTTGGTTTTCAAAAGTTAAGTTGGCCATTTCCGCTGGTTTCGTCATATTCTCATTGATTGGCGACTTGAAGACGTCCCATTATATCGTGGTGGGGCAGCCAATCTTCGACGTTAAGCAAGCTGAGAAGAAAAGCAGCGCTGGTGACATCATAGTCTGCCATACCGCTTGGAATTATCTGAATCCAAGTGAATACCTATCGGAATACATGGAAGATGGTTTGCATATCAAAGTGATGGTTTAAAATTACGATTACAGATGGATTAATTCAGCTATTTTCAGGTCCATGGACTTGGCGCTAACTGGAGAAGCACGCAGAAGAGTTACAAGCATCAAAAGACACGTAAGATAACGTTTGACTTCGAATAACGGGACTTGGTCGATTCCTAAACAGTTGAAGGGTTTTAACGATCCTCAGTACTAGTACAGAAACTTATTCCTTCAGTTCAGTAGGTGTTAAGAATGGTCTACTGAGACGGTCGCATCGTTTCTGACTGATTGCATGGAATATGTTCTGCCATCTTCAGATCTCCTTAGCATTGACGACAGAGTTGATCTTCAGCTTCTCTTAGCTTGTTTAAATGATATTTTTGGGCTGCATGGTCTGTCAATAATTCTCCCCGTATTCTGAAATTCCTGTAATTTCGCTAGCAGAATCAATGTTTTGGTCGATGACTTGTTTGATGCGCGGACCTGATGCCAACAATGAGGAAACTCCTGGTTACTCCAATGAATTGACAGATTTTTGCCGCCTTTGGCGAGCTTCATATAACTGCTTTTGTTTGATTTTGTCTTTGTATTTTTGCCGGCACACGGCTTTTTGATCTTCTTCCCATTTCCTAATTTCTTGGCTTAGGTGGCTTTTCTGTATATTACAGAAAAGCTGAATCAATGAAAAGCATACTCAGTGTTTTTTTGGCCAGCTTATTTGCCAATCTGTTTTCCTCAATTCATTGGTGACTCGGAATTTACAATAAAATATCCTGTCATTTTTGTTTTAACTGCCTTAAGTTCTCTACAGATTCATCCATCAGGTTAGATTCATACGTGGAGGCTTTGAGAGCCTTCACTTGTGCCTGACTGTCTATGAACATGTGTATACTTGTAAATCGAATATCTCTTTTTTATACAAGTTTAATGCAAAAATCTCGATTTTGAACATATTATTTTGAAGTCTCATGGGCATTTTTAGGTGACAGTTTTGTGCACTAATGCTTATAGCGGTTTTAACTCGTTCTATTCTCAAACCGTCTGTGGTCCTCTTTTATGAGACCCCATTCAGTGCGGTTTTTAATTGCCACCTTATAAAGAGTTCTAATGTGTTTTTTTAGTACCAGTGCTGGTTGTATCACATAAAGAAAAATAATTTTACTTTAACATTTGCAAAAATTCCAAAAGCATATATTTCTGTTCAGCCCCGGAGTCTTAGCTTAATGGTCATTGCAATATTCAATAAACCATTGTTTTCAGTGGAAACAAATCACCATTACGACCTCGGGAGTGCTTTAGTTTAGTCTTTTATCTCAATTAATTCATTTCTCTTAAAAAAAATTCTCAATTGCAGTCGATGAAGAAGAAACAGAGTCCAAATCTAACCTCTACAATATGAACGAAGAGTTTTCAAGTGAGTATCTTCGTTGAAAATAGAAATTAGAAGCCTACGCAATCATTTACAGTTAGACCAAGCGTCAATGATGCCGTTAAAATGCGTCTGAAAGAAGACCTGAGGAAATATATCATCCCACCAGTGATGAGAGGCATTGACATGGACGAACCATTGGAATACCTAACGGAAATGCGCCAAATCGTCATATTGTTCATCAATGTGGTGACGAAGAGGATGCCAATCAACGATTTCGTCAATCTAATCGATACCTGTTACAAGATCGTTTGTAGGTCTGTAATTCTTTGGGAAATTTTGGCCTTTCTAGCTGCAAATCTTTAATGGATTGTCTTCTTTCTAAAGAACTACTGAGAAGATGGAAGGTTGCGTCAACAAGGTCTCTCTGTTTGACAAGGATTTGATGTTTGTGGTGATATTTGGGTTCAGGGGCTTTAAACATGAACTGGACAGTCAGATTGGCCTTAGATGTGCTACGGAATGTTATCAGCAGATTAATTGCCAGCCTAACGTAAGGTCTACTTCCATTGGGGTGACTACAGGTTAGGTGTATTCGTAATTAATAGTTTGATTGGTGAATTCAGAAGATTCAGAATCTTCTAATGGTTTTTAATTTGCTTTGATATGTATTTAACGAAAGGACTAAGCTAAGGCTTCACCAATTTTTGCTTAAAACTATCCATCAGTATTCAGAATCTTATAAGATGAATCTAGTATTATTAGTAGTTTTTTTTATATGCGTCTATTTTTCCTCTTGAAGTAAATATTTCCCATATTTGATTTCGACAATGTTGCTCAAACCCTTTAATGCCAACTGTCACTAGCAAACTATACAATAGATCTCTAGTTTTACAAGAAAGTCTTTGTACAATATTCAGCAAGTTAATTTTAGCACATGGTCCAAATTTACAGCTCTGTTTATTATTCATAGTTATTTTCTCATAGGTGCAGAACAAATACAATCACGATTCTTTCAGGTATGACCTATTGCGGGGTAGTCGGACATACCCTACGAAGAGAATACACCGTCATCAGTTTAACCGTCAATAAAGCGGCAAGATTAATGTGTGCCTATCCCAATAAGGTGACTTGCGACAGAGAGACTTTCCTTCATAGTAAATTACAAGCTACTAACTTCATTCTGCAAGAATTCAAGCATCTCAAAGGAATTACAAAAGCTGGGCCGGTGTATGAATTTAAGGAAGCAACATTGTAAGTATTTTGCACGCTTCCTATTCGGAAATTCTTCTTAAGGTTCCGTTCTTTTCTGCGATCCGAATTAAGCTTCTCATCATGGGGTCTTTGCTTTAGTTTGCTTTGGTGTTTTTCTGATTCAATATAAAGAGATTTTGAAGACCGCTTTGTGATAATTGTTTAATTTTTGCAATGGTCAGAAAGGATTAATTAGCCTAGGATCTTGAACTTGAACATCATTTTATGACTTCCTACTGGCATGTCATTTCTGGTGTAGGTAACTCAATCTTATTTTCGTCATTTCATAAAAGGTTCCTTAAATAAGTTAATAGATTTAGTGTAAGATGTAAACGAGGAGTGACCATACGGACCAGAGCATACCAATTAAATTGTCAGCAGTAACACGCGGCGAGGACTTTCAAGAACGTTGGCAGAACGACTGTGGAAAATCTAGTGCTTCAAATATTGGTTTCAATTCTGATGCGTTTATTGAAAATTTCGTAAAATAATAATGAAATATTTCTCAATTTTTTTCTTAACAAATTGAATTCTTTTTGAAGCCAAAATATCTTTGGAACCCTTGAGAAGGATCTTTTCACGTCGCAACTTGTTATTGCCGTAAATATATAGCAGAGAACAAAAGCAGAAAACTGCTATTCATTTTTTCTTGTAGATCGCTTTGAAGTGACCATTCCGTTCAAACTTTTTCGGGGCAGTTGACATTTTCAAATCGCGAGTCTCCAAATATCTGGTATTTGTCTAAAATTGGTTTCAATAAATTGTAATTGGGACCGCAAACCATTTTCTTCTAAAATTAGAATTTTGCATTGTTCGATGACAACAGCATTCTTGTCTAATTTAGAAATAATTTTGAAGCATCATTAAACAAGTTAAACCATTACTTATCAATTCCTCAATTCTTTTCAGTATCGACAGTTTCATAAAATGCAGTGAAATCCAAATTTCGATCTGAAAATTGGTACCTATTAGTGTAAATTCATAGCAACTTGAAAATTTAACAAATGATGGATGGTTAAGATTGGAACTATTCATTTTGCTTTGAAAATTTCGATTAGATTTTGCTATAATACATCTTCAAAGTTTAAAAACGAATCTGATATAACATGTTCCCCTTTCTCCCACCAGGTAAGATAGAAAGTTGAAGAATTAACATCTATCTATAGATCAAGTTCTATGGTAAAAGCCTTCTCTCCAAGTAAAATGTATTACTTCTGAAGAACTATTAATATAACTTCTCCAACCTCTTCCATTTCCTTTTTATCCTTTTAGACTGGACTACAGAGCAATTGGAACTGGTGGCACCATCGCACGTTTCCCAATACTAGGCAGAGACGACGAAATGCGTCTCTATATAAAGCTGGTAAACGACGCTCGCGAGATCTTCATCCAAAAAATGCAACATGTCCACGGCGGCCTGAAGATGCTAAGTCATCACAATACGCTGATCCTTTCCGGCGAAGCCAGGCAAGGGAAGAAACGTCTTTTGGAGGAGATCATTTATCTGAATCCGAAAGCCACACCCATCGTTAAGATCATGATTACCGCCTCAGATAAACAGGTTCGATTTTAAATGATTGTGGATTGGTCAATTAAAACCCTTTTTCCTTGTTTATTAGAGGCCTTACAGGGCAATACAGTTGTTTTTCGCTCCAACCTTGGGGATCACCTCTAGATCTTCAGCTCGCGAAAGGGAGTTGAGATTGATGACGCGTTTGAGGAAAATGAAGGTTCCGGAGCTGTTATGCCTGGTCAATCCGATCTTTAACGTTAATTTCGAAAAGACGGCGTTGTTTATGAGACTGACCGAGAGTCAGAAGGCCATCGCCACGAAAAAGATGATCAAACAACTATGCTATGGGGTAGATATAATTTGTCCTTGAAAGAAATCCTTATTGTCGAGTTATATGACAAAATTTCGCCAAAGGAATATTTTAAAATCGATAAGTGTGCCAAAATAAGCTAGTTCAGGGGTTCTCTAAGTGTGCGCCGCGAGGCACCGCCAGGGCGCCGTAGAGAGTAATCAGGGGCGCCACGAGGCACTCCTGCGAACGCGGGCAGATATAGCGATCTGGAACGTTCTAGAAAGAACATTTCGAAACGGCTTCGAAGTTAATGGAACTTTCTAGAACATCTACACACCTTATTTGTTATGTACGCTTCTGGATGGATATAATCGTGAGAACCTGTTTTGCCAAAGGCTTTAAGGACTTTTTTAAAACTCCTAAAACCTGTAAGTTTGGGAACCCTTGCAACTAGCTCAATTATAACAAAAACATTCAAACTAAATACACAAAACTGCGATATCTCAAGAAACTTTAGAGATATTTACTTGGTTCCACACATTTTCCCATCACTGTATGTATATAAAACTCAACATTGACTATTGCCATCTTCATTTGTTTAAAAACAAACATAACTGAATATCTTCCGTAGTGTTTCGTTGTCTTCTGGGTTATGGCCATCGAGAATGCGAATAATATCGACGAAGAATCTTGGCCGTTGTTTAAAGAGATCATAGAAGTGGATATGTGTTTCATGGTCATGACTATCAATTCCTCGTTCATCAATAAACTCTCCGAAGAAGCCAAGGCGATAATCTACCACCACAACGCGCGGACGATCAAACTCACTTCCATCGATAAGTGGTACCATGCCGGCTTGGCTTGTCAAATTTTGGAAGTCAGAGCCATCCCACCGGACTTAGAAAAGTATAATTCAAATTACAGATATACAGGATGCGTTGGTAAAAGGGGGTTAATGGAAAATTGAACAAAAATTCGGGCCAAATAAATGTAATCTATATCAATTTTTACGATAATATTGTTCTCACCATAAATCGTAGAAAATATGATGATACCTGTGTTACAGGTACACGGTAGATGCGTACGAAAAATTGTTAAATTTAAGGACAACTTTCAAAAAGTATCAGCATTATTTTTATTTCAGCAATTTCAACAATTTGTAGGGACAGAAATTCTTTTTATATTCTATGGAATTTTTAATATATTCCTCTGCAACATAATTACTTCTCCATCCTCACCCGTCATGACGTTTGGCATTTAGCAAATATGCTCCGGAATCTCCCAAAAAAAACGGAGAAGACTGCCTAAAACAATGGTCGGTATATTGTTCTGGATGAGACAACATAAAAAAAGTTGCGATAATATTCCATATACAACCCATAGTTTGTATATCTACCGTTTGTGGCCCATTGATTCATGATCAATGGTACATGGGCGCATCAAAACATATCTGCTAATCATTTTTACCACATTCACTTCATCATATCACCAACAGTAACAATAAATTATCTTCAATTTTTAATGTTTGTATTTGATACGAAAATTTGAAAAATTCATCTTTATCTTCCACATTTTACATATATGTAGATCCTTCAATTCCTTTTTTCTCAAGGCTCCACTTATTTCAATGAATCGTACAACTTTCATAAATAAAAACTTCTCATTTTCTGCTTCTAGCGTGAACTTTGTGATATACGAGGGACACGCTATATATTTTGAGATGCCACAAAAGTAGAGAAGTTAGAGCTGGCAACACTGCATTTCGAAATACCACCATCCTTAAGTAGTAAACTCTGACTGTCAGTTGAGTCGCTGCTGAACAAGAGTTAACCGTGTAGGAACGAGTTGGCATTAAAACATGGACTTGTCAAGAGGACATGTACGCGCAATGATTTTACTACGATTTTAAGGTTCGGTTTAATGTGAGACAACAAAGGTTTGAACGATTGCAACTGGCATTGGTGATAAAAGGTCCTTCACAGTGCCAACCTGTGTTTTGCTTGGTATAACGAATTTAAAAGAGGAGGATATCGCTTGGTAATGATGGAAGCTACCGGTACGCCGTTCTTCAGTTACCGCTGGGAAAACTGAGGTGTGAGACGTATGAGCTGACCGAAGATCCAAGATTGCATCTATCAAGTGGATGGAGGCAATCTTGGTATGGATCACGCAACAGTTAAATTCAATTTCTACATGATCATTTCGGATGAAAAAAATTGTTACTCGTTGGGTGCCACAACACGCTTACCGATTTCCAAAAAAGCAGAAGCGAGTAAGAACTCGCTCGCGGAACATTGGAACTGTTAAATAAGGTGGACATCGCATTCTATACAAAAATAGTAACAGGTGATGAAACTTACATCCCATTATTTTACGGATATTCCTACCCCGCCAGGAGAGGCCCGCGTGTGATCCTCGAAGAGTGCACCACCACCAACAATGGGACAAAAGGCAACACAAAGGGCTGCCAAGAAGTTATGCTACGCGATTTTCTTCCGTAGTACCGGAGTAGTAAAAGCAATGAAGCTGGAAAACAACTACCTGTCACAGCAAACTGGTAAACCACAAAATTTTACTGCAGTTCTTGAGTCCAGCGCAAACATTCGCGGTGGTTAACTTGCATGCCACGAGAAATGCATCGTCACACAGTGCATAGCAGACAGTTGAATTTTTACGTGAAAAAACGGTAAAAGTTATGAACATCCACCTATTCGCCTGAATTTTGGCCTATGATTTCTTGTTATACTTCATCCTAAAGCAAACATTATACGTGTCGCGAACGGTTCACGACGGAGGAGAGATAGATGACGCATTCATTCTATTTTTGGAGAGCATTCCAAGAGATGACTGGCTTCCACGCTTTTACGCTCGTGGAAACTTCGGTTACAAAAGTGCATTGATGCAGGAGGAGATTATTTTGAACATAAATAAAATCATTTTCGTAAAAGGATTTGTAGTTTTCTTGTATCTCAAAATATATAGCGTGACCCTCGTATTGCTTGGTGAAAACTCCTGACCTTTCAGTAGGACCATCGGACTTTCGTTTCAAAAAAGCAATGAGATGTGAATAATCTTGCTAATGTCTATTTGACTTTTTAATGTTCCAAAAAAATTATGTGTTATAGTCTAAGTCAACATCACGGATAAATAGTGAAAGTGGTGATGATGCCAAAGCTCCGTGGCCACGTTGAGAATCTGCGGAAGATGAATGAGCCAATAAACAGTGAATGGTAAAAGCGATTGTGTTGAAGTTCCTTCTTGAGAATCGTGAAAGCAGCAGGGAAAGAAAGCAACGAGTGAAGCAGGGCAAGAAGAGCCTTAAACGCAGACCAAGAGCTAAAGGAAAAATAAAGAGACAAGAACGTTCCAAACAGCTTTCTAGAATAAAGCAAATTTTTTTTTTTGGTACTAGAAATCTAACCACAATAGTCCATGCACTGCCATACATCGATCAATCGGAATCTATAAGAATAGCCATATAAACGACCAGACCACCCCATGACACTATTAAACATTGACAACATAAGTCATTAAACCCGTGCGGCGATAGGCTGATATGTAAAACTATCTGGCATATCATACGACGCTGATACGAGTTTTTTTTTTCAGCAAAATGACACTACTGAGTTACGCAATTATTAATGAGGATTACAACAACAGAAGATTAATTAATGAACATAGCATTATACAGAGAGTCCTAGTAAATTATACTCTTAGCTGCGAGAGCAAATCCAAAAACCGAGCAAATATGGCAGCAGTATGCAACTTAAACGGAACTAACATTGTTAACGCAAGAAAGTAGCGAAGCATACTATTTTACTTTACACTTGCCTAAAGGGATTACGCCGAGATCCCTCATATGGCATGAATTCTGCATACTTTGATATACGCTCAATCTGATTCCCGATTACAACTTCGCCCATGTCAGTTTTAGAGCGGCTGCTCTCCGTCTCTTCTGCGTGCGACTCTACGCAGCAAAGCGCTCATCAGACGTGAGGGAACTGCAACATCACTGTACTACAGAGCGACCGCTAAGAAAGGAGGATCCCTCATCTACGTGTCGATGTACGAACAACAACGTCTCTTTATTACTAATCTAATATTTATATCAATGGATATCCCTCCCCCCCCCTCTCTCCCCATCAACATTCGCCATCTCCACGACGCAACAAGCCAAAATCAAAGATTCGCCTCCACCATCAGATTTGGGCCATCTCGATGAGTTACACTACATCCTAGGGTGTACTGCATTTTGATTTGACAAAAGACACGTCAAGCGACAACATTCGAACTATAGACATTATGTATATTGTACACTGCAGTAACTCAGTTATATGTTTTCAACATACTCTGAATGTTGCACATGAATATATCAAACCAATTTGAACACAGAAAACCCGAATTTATAAGGTGACTAGCAAAAGTGTCAAGAGAATCATTACTACTCAACCACCATGAAGCAATCCCATAAAGATCAAAGGTTAAATCCATAAGAACAAAAACATAAAAAACTGCCCCTTATTTAGTTAGTAGGTCCACCTGGGTATAACTTACGTAGGGAAACACAAATGATTTAATTGTAGGGAAAGAAGAAGAGAAACGGATTGAACCGGTGGGTTCACCCCGCACAGTCATGAACGCGGCGGTAAGATTTATTAGCTTAAATGCTTGTCTCACAGTAAATTCGCAAGCCAACACCTATCTTATGGTAAATATAGCCATTCAGTTTTTGCACTGACCAAAGTAACTATCCAACAAAAACAAAAGTTTGCCTAAAAATTATGATTCAAAAAAGAACACGAAATAACAAAATATAAAGTGACCGACAAAAATCAGAGTTAAAATGTGAGAACATACGACATGCATCTCAGCAAAATTCGCTGCCCTACAAACAGCCAATACTACACCTCAAGTCACAGACACGCCACACTATACTCACTGACTCATTGCAAAAACGAAGGCCACAACCGCAGGGAAAAACCCAAATTACCCACTCTCGTATTGTCATGAAGAAGTTAACGATGATGAAGTAAAAACATAATGGTGTGGACGTATGGTTGATCAGTAATGTGCTAAATGGCCTTGGGCATGTTGAGCGTATGGTGAAAGTGGATGAGACATGGGGATATGTTGAACTAACGATGAATTCGACCAAGTTGAAGAACATGTTGCAAGATCTGGTACGTAGGCTTCCGCGGTCGTCAATAATACTATACTCTTGGTTTCACGGTTGTTAGGTACGGAAAACTGCGTCCTTTGTCGTAGCTGTCCTCCCGATGTGTTCGTCCACAATATTATGTAAAATGGCTCGGTTCACATTTTTCGAAAATTATATATTATTCGTGTGCTGTTGCAATAAGTTATATAGGCACCTTGGTTCCTATCGTCCATTTCCTCTCATAAATTATAAAATCAGAAAGGAGCTCTTCCACAATATGTCGCAAGCACCTTTTTACTATTATTCTTGCTTTCGCACATGTGCACTTTTTTTGAGAATCTTATATGCTTCCTTCATTTTCTGACGCAAGTCATTTTGGTAAACCTTTTTCTTCTTTTCTAAAGAAGGTTTAACAATTATATCCCTAAAATTTTTGGCCACCTTACCAAGCATTTCATTTTCGGCATCGTCACTTTCTGTATTCATCACAATCTCTGTGTTCGCACCTAGGTCAGCATCCGCGTCCAATTGGGATGCCATATTCTATTGTTAAAGTTATCCACGCTTCGAGTTATTCATCCTCTTAACTCTGACAGTAAATTCTTCAAATTTCCCAGCCCATTTTTGATATGTTTCGACAAGATACCAAGTCTTCAATATCGTAATAAAAAGTGCTTTCTGCTTCCTTTGTTTGCCAGTCTGGTGTTAAGACTAGTGATGGTAAAAATCGTTATTTTAAAATAACAGTTTCAACCGTTATTGTTATTTTGAAATAACGGTTGCAAAATAACAGGTTTCGCGTTATTTCGTAGTCTACAGTTCTACACGATAACGCATTGTGATTCCACATAGCACATGTGCAACTGCTGATCTTGCAGCACGCTAAAATTTAAATTCAGACGTTTTTTTGTAATATAAATATGTTATTGCGTCTTTTTGCAGATAAATTATAAACTGGTTAATGGATTAAAATAAATTAAGTGATAAACTGTCCACTGTTGTACTATCAGATTCACTGCAATCATTGTTACAGCAGCATTTAATTTCCACCATTTTGACTGATCCTACTGTTATTTTTCTTATATTTAATCTTAGT
The DNA here is from genome assembly GCA_029619315.2 of Dynastes maya. Classification (NCBI taxonomy): domain Eukaryota; kingdom Metazoa; phylum Arthropoda; class Insecta; order Coleoptera; family Scarabaeidae; genus Dynastes; species Dynastes maya. The sequence goes on along the minus strand of JAROYE020000182.1, from coordinate 1,550 downwards.
TAATCTTCGAAATGCGAGAACATCTACGTGCTTAAATGCTATATAATAAATATAACGGTTTTATATCTAGTTTTTATAAGTAATTTTTTTATATAACATCGGTCTTTTATTTTACATTTGATAATTCCAATACATACAATTACTTAGAAAATATGTCCATAATAAACATCCGACTCGATGTCGACTACCGCCGTAATAACCGTTCGAGAGGATATTTATGTAGGTACGTGATCTGATAAGTTATTTTTCTAGAGTTGTTGTAACTATTATCTGTAATAAACAGCGGCTTCGATCAGACAGTCGTAGCGCCATGCAGTTGAGTATGCCGCAACGGCGGTCGATGATATGTTATTTGCGTGAAGACGAGGTTATATTATACAAAATTTGCAGCAAATATATTTAACGGAATAGTTCTCTAAAACAAAACGATTATCTCATCAACCACTCACACAATCAGTTTCATTTCAACCGTACTTAAGAAAGAACTTCAACGCAATCTCTTTCATTATTCACTGTTCATGACTCATTGTCTCATTCATCTTCCGCAGATTCTCATTTTGGCATCACCATATTGACTCAAACTATACGAGGTAGACGCCATAAATTCTCGGCCTGACAGGCTTACATAGGTTCGAACGTGTTCAAATTCCGTTGCGTCATAGTTACACATCTGCGAGGCCCTACATTATATATATTACGGCTTGAAGAGTAATAGTTTTTAGTAGTTAGCCAGACAACGTGACTAGTACATGAAAATGTCTCGCGTAACGAAAATTGAGTACTGCGCGGTCGTTAAATTTTTAACAAAAGAAGGGCGTGCGCCTAATCATATTGAACAACGTTTAGACGGCATTTATGGCGATCTATCTCTTTCATATTCCACTGTAAAAAAAGTGGGCAAAATGTTTTCATGTGGGGCAAAATCCCTTGCAGACGATGAGCCAACTAAACTGATAACGCTTTAAAACATTTCAATTATTGAAGAAATGGTATTAGCAGATCGCCGCGCCGTTTGAAAGTGAAGGAATTAGCAGCGATATCTAACATTTCTGAAATAGGTATTCGCCCTGCTCTCCAACGTAAACGTCGGGTCGAATGTGCGCACTCGTTTTTAAATATGTGTGGAGACGAACCCGAAACCGATTTTGGAATCCATTGTCAAAGATGGAATGGCGGCGACTCGATAAACCTCGTCCCAGAAAGCTGTAATACAACATTTTGAAAGAAAAGCTTTAGATTATTTTTACAAGGGTATATAATTGCTAATTGAACGTAGTAATAAATGTACTGAAGTTAGGGGAGATTATATTGAAAAATAAAAATTGTTATACTTTACTAAGTTTATTGTTTCTATATCAGGCCGAGAACTTATGGCACCTATTACGTAACACATAGTAAATTTGTTTGGAACATTTGATTTGAGGTATATTGCATGGTCTCAAGGATTGTGCAAATTTTTGGCTTTTAATGGACAATGATTTCGCAACATTGAGTAATATGACGAAAGGGAAGATGATTTTTTATCTGTAAATGGTTCATCAAAAAACTGC
>JAROYE020000181.1:0-17266 GCA_029619315.2 Dynastes maya | reverse complement strand
CCATTTTTCCAAATTCTTGATTATTTTTGTCTTTATCCTTTAATTCTTTCCCTTTGGTTCATCTAATCTTTTCTTTCTTATCCAAATTTTATGTTTTTTTACAGGTTTCTGTTTCCAGATTCGTTCCAAGTTTTCTTTTTCCCCTCCTTAGGTTGTTTCACTAGGTTTCTCTCCTTATTATAGTCCTCTCTACTTTCTTTGTTTTGTTTGGATGTATTCTTACTAGCTCTTTTATTTTGTCGTTCTACCACTTTTTTTTTTTTAGTATATCTAACAGACTTTAGTTCAATAGAATCGTGATCTGGAAAGGTACGAGGGATGATCGTAAATAATTTTTCCCATATTTTTTTAAAAATAGACAGTATTCTTTATTTCCCTTTAAACCCTTTACACATCTTTTAAAGGTAAAAAACTTAAACTATTTTTCGACATAATCGCCATTTCTATCCAAGCACTTTGCAGACGGTGCTCCAACTTCTGTATCCCCAAGTCGTAAAATTCTGCAGCCAGTCCTTTCAAGAATCGAATAACCTCTTCTTTGACTTCATCGTAGGTCCCGAAGCGTACGCCACCCACGTGTTCCTTTAATTTTGGAAACAAGTGGTAATCGCTTGGAGCTAGGTGCGGACTGTAGGGGAGGTGAGGCATGACAGTCCAGCCAAATTTTGTCAGCAGTTTCGGGTTTTTTGACGAGGACTGGGGCCGAGCGTTGTCGTGAGAAGCATCACACCTGCAGTCAGTCTTCCTCTCCGGTGGTTCGGATCGCCCGTCCGAGTTTGGTCAGTGCATCGCAATACCTGTTTGAGTTTATTGTCGTCCCAGGAGGCAAAAAGTCGACCAGCAATAGCCCTTTCGTGTCCCAAAAGACGGTTTCCATGACTTTGCCAGTAGATTGCGTTTGGCTTCTTGCGTTTGGCTTCTTGCTTCTTTGGCTTCGGCGAAGTTGAGTGGCGCCATTCATATGATTGTCGCTTGTTTTCGGGAGTGAAATGAAACACCCACGTTTCGTCGTCCGTAACAATGGAGTCAAAAAGTTCCTCCCTTTTTGTCTTTACATTGTTGAGGAAACGCCTGGGCACACTGCAGCGTTTCGCTCATGGCTTCCGTGAGCATTTCGGTAAACCCACCGCGTGCACATCTTGCGGTAGCCCGTTTTTTCGGTCAAAATATTTTCAAATTGTGGTGTGGAAATCTCAGGAATCCGAAGAGCGATTTGACGAATGATGATCCTCCGATCTTCAAGCAGTATGCTCTCGACCTTTTCAACGATTTCCTCTGAAACTGATGGTTCGGCTCCGCTCTTCATCGTGAGTTTCCTTCCGACTCCAGTGAATTTCCCTTTCAAACCCTTTTCGGACGTGTTGAAGAGCTATACACTTTCCTCCATAAAATTCGGTTTAAATTTAACGATTATGTCTATAGGTGAAACCCCTTGGCGTTTAATTTTTTCTACCCCATGTTAGTAATCTGAAATCTGTTCTACGCGAAATGCATAAGCCTTCCCCAAACAAAAACAATTTACTGTATATAACAATACCCACTCCCTTTATCGTATTTTGTTTGTTTTTCGGTACACTCAATTACCTTGCCTTATCAAGATACAAGATGATTACGACGAGGAGTTCATCGGTACGCAATTTTATGTATCTGTACACAAACTTTAAAAAAGAAATCAATCGATAAGATTATAACACAATGTACCCCGGTGTAATTTTCACCAATAAAGCAGGCAGATAGAATGAATTTGGGGAAAACCCTTATCTTGCTCATTTAAGTATGCATGTATGTGCTACGTAAAGTGGCAATAAAGGACGTGGCGAGAGGGAGAAAAGGATATGAAGTACGCGGATTTCTCGGAATCGCCCGTCGTCGATATGATAGCCGATATCTCGCATCTTAAACCGATTGAATTGAGCTGGCTCTCGATCATAATCCCATATGTCATCATCGCATATTATTAGACGATATACTGGAGATGGGTGAGGCCGTATATTGTTTGAAAAAGAACGGCAAAATATGAAGCATTGTATTTGATATCGTGAAGAAAGAATATTAATTGCAAGGAGAGATTACCATTTTATAAAGAGCTGAATTTGCATGGTTCACACAATCCAATAGATTTAGTCCAAATAGAGCATTAAAGCGCTACAATTTCGGAAAATCGAGTAGTGTTGTTTTGAGAACTGTAGAAAGTGTTTATACGGTACGATTTTAGGCCCGGCCCGAGCCGGCCCTCAATGAAAAAAAACGAGGCCCGCCGAGCTTGCCCGCGGGCCCCGGGGGGCCCAGCTTTTCCTAGCCCGTCAGTGCTCTACCTCCGATAACTATGGTTAAAGATTTAACCATGCCGAACATCCTTTTTTGATGAGGAGCGGTTAGGTCGTCTCATTGGGGTGATTATGGACGATATGATCAATAAAGTTTATGACATCGTGTTAGCAGACTGCCGGTTTAAGATTAAAAAAATTTATAATATGGTAAACATCTCAATTGAAAAGTATGTAAAAATCCCTTTACGAAAAAAATTGAGTATGAGAAAGCTATCGGCGAGATGGGTGCCGCGTCTGCTGACAATTGATCAAAAAACGGAATCGCGTGATAACTTCAAAGCGAAACGTTTGTTTCTCCCGGCAACGTGCCCCCAAAGAAGGCGAAGGACGATTTTAAACAACTGGAAAAGCTAGGCAATGATTTTTTTGGGAAATTCACATGGCAAAATTGTAATTGATTATATGGAAAAGGGAATGACAATCATGGACAGTACTCTGCTGTTTATTGAACCGATTCGATGCTTTACTATAAAGAGAATAAAGTCCCACCTATCCCACTCGTCACAATTGCGACAGAAAAAAACTAGTCCAGTTATAGTAGTTTTGGGTGCCTCTTTCACCATATTCGCAGTTTTGACCCGCTGTGATCTTTTTTTTTTTCAAGCTTTCGTAGAGATTGACAAATCCTATATGTATTTGCATGGATTAAAGAAGTTTGAACATTGCTGGACTAAGTGTATAATCTTCTTATATAATCCAGATCAATAAGCTGGAGGGGGCTCATCAGACAACAAATGGACGAATTCTATAACAAATTATAACAACTTGTAGAAGAAAGAATAGGAAATGATAAGGATGCAGGACTAGGAAGCACAGGAGGACATGGGGAAAACATAATGAATAAGAGTGGAAAAGAACGCAGATTGTAATAACTACAGGGTGTTATGTTTATCATCAGTAGTCTTTACGATACACACCAAAATAGTAGCAAATAAATTAAGAGAATGTATAGAAGAAACACTGGGAGAAGAACATGCGGCATACAGAAGGGACAAACACACAAATGACAATATACATATACTATGAAATATAACAGAGAAACAAACAGAAAAAGGGAAGGAAATATTTCTAATATTTATTGATATAAAGGACGTCTTCGACACGATAAATAGAAACATAATAAGGAGATCACTAAAATAGTTAAGAGTAGAAAAAGAAATGATAAGAATACCTGAAAGCCTATACAAGGAAGTAAAAGGAGAAGTTCAGATTCAGGGTAAAACATTTCAAGAACACTTTTCATTAATGAACAGTTCCGTGTAGTAATCCAGTGAAAACTCAAAATATATACAGTTAAATTTGTGCATATTATTTGATTTAAAAAATTTAATCTTAAAAAGGGATGCAATATATTTTAGATCTAAAATCAAACATCGTTAATATTTTACTGTTTGTGTTTGTGCAAATTTTTTTTGTATGGAACTCGTATTCTATAGTAATTTTTTAAAAGCCCTATTTAGAAAAAAAATGGGTAAGATATGTTAATTTTCAAGAAAGGACTTACTATTGAAAAGTGTTTTCAACACCGAACATCTAGGATCTCTAGAAAAAGTTTAGGCCTAAATAAACAAATCGAAATTCAAGTTAGATTTTTTTTTTTTGGGAAAACCAAAAAAAAAAATAATAATAATGGCCATAAAAACCATGGAAGATTGAAGGCAATAGTTTATCAACTGAATAAAACAAGAGGATTCAAAACAAATCTCCACAGACCTAAAAATTCATAGTCTTTATTGTTATTTTCTATTTTAGCTATAAATCTAGCTGTTTCATCGGCGATTATAACAAACAATAATCGAACTATAGAAACGTTATTTAAATATTGGATTCTTCAGAGAATCTCTATAATTAGATAATCAATATGCAGAGGAATTTAGAGAAAAAGTTTTCAAATAAACAAGTTCTGTAGAACATATAATTACGCCTAAGTATATAGGATATTCAGTTTCTGCTACGTACATGCAGAGAAATGGTTTTGCAAACAAAAAATTGATTTTCTTGCAAAAATAAAATATTTTTATTTCAAAAAAGTATAAAATGTATAACATAAGAAAATTTTCTTGCGTTTTATTTAAATTATTAAATATATTTTCTTAGGGTTTGAAAATCAAGAAAATCCAAGACAGGAAAATGTTTCTTCCAAGTAAATCATTTAGTTTTAAGTTTAGAAAATGTTCATATTAAAAGGTAGGAATGAAAAACTGGTCCAGATCTCACAGAGTTCAATTGAGAAATTAGGCGGAACCGGTTTCGTTTTTCAAAAAATACATCATCAGGCAACTACAAGGATAGCTAATGAAAAAAAAAATTACAATAATGGAAAAAACTAATGTTAATAATTAAAATTAGGAGCAAGTAAACAAACAATGAAACGTTCTTTATATGTTACAGTTTTAATAAATTATTTCTTAATGTTTTTAAATAGGAATTATTTGTATGTAGCTTAAAAAATAATGACCGGTGAAAATTTTAGCAAAAAGATTTCCAGCAATAGATTTTTTTCGGTAAAATCGATTTCAAGTGTAACACAATCAGGGTATGTAAACAAAATGGGTTTCACAGGGCATTCCAACAAAGTCTAGAACTGATAATATTCTTATAAACCGTCTAAGCCCCTAACCCTTGCTGATCATTCCTATAAAGCGCGCGGGCCAAAAACCCTTTGGTTTATTTTGACAACGTTCGCAACCTTTTAAACCCAAAATTTCTTTCCACGGTCGTATTAAGGAATGTTCGGGGATCGTTTAGCAAAATATAAAAAAAAAAAATTTTTTATAACAATTTCTATAAACAATCAAAATTGACCGTCCGACGAAATGAGCGCGCTTTCCGTAAATTTTATCTATTTTGAAAGTTCGCCACCTTTTAACCAAATTTTTTTTCACGGATCGTGTTGAGGAATGTTCGGAGATCGTTTCACCAAAATATAAAAAAGACAATATTTTTATAACAATTTCTATAAATAATCAAAGTTGACAGTCGTCATATTCCAGAATATGCAGGGAAGACCTAGCAAAAAGTAAGAATGACCGTATCCACGTAAATGATCTGCTTGGCATTTTCTAGTACAGATTTCGCATATATGCATATTTTCCATCATCGTACAATTCACACAAACAAAATGGCAATGTCTTTTCCCAATGATGGCATTTTAATTCTCCCCTTTTCTCCACAGTAAAGACAGTCATAATTAAAGTTTTCTGAATGTGGATAATTTTGTATTTAAATAATTTCTGTAAATTACTTGGATCAAAAATTGAGATCAAATTTTGCTTTTAATTACTATTTCTGCATAATAGAGTATGAAAACCTCGCAATTATATGAATCGTTTGGGTTGAACCCGTACATTACTTCTATTTCTTCTTTTGGGATCAAAAAAATAACAGAGCCGTTGGTTACATCGGCAATTACCAACATCCAGTTCATATTTTTTCTATTGGAAATATAGGATTTTGTTTTATCTAGCGCTGATTTTTTAATTGAACAAAATTCATAGACCTTGAGCCATTACTGATTCAAAGTCAGTTGCATTGCAAAAAAATGTTAGGCAGCAATCAATTGAGAAGTTTTCGGCACAGTCACGGGGTTCTTTATGAAAATTTTGGGATTAAAGAGTGGCGAACGTTGTCAAAATAGATAAAGTTTACGACAGCGCGCTATTTCGTGGGGACGGTCAACTCTGATTGTTTATAGAAATTGTTATAAAAATAGTGTCATTTATATTTGTTAAACGATCTCCGAACATCCCCCAACACGACCGTGGAAAGAAATTTGGTTTAAAGGGTGGCGAACGTTGTCAAAATAGATAAAATTTACGACAGCGCGCTCATTTCGTCGGGACGGTCATCTTTGATTGTTTATAGAAATTGTTATAAAAATAGTGTCATCTTTATATTTTGTTAAAACGATCTCCGAAATCCCCCAACACGACCGGGGAAAGAAATTTGGTTTTAAAGAGTGGCGAACGTTGTCAAAATAGATAAAGTTTACGACACCCGCGCTCATTTCGTAGGGACGATCAACTTGATTGTTATAGAAATTGTTATAAAAATAGTGTCATTTTTATATATTGTTAAAACGATCTCCGAAATCCCCCAACACGACCGTGGAAAGAAATTTGGATTAAAGGTGGCGAACGTTGTCAAAAAAAGATAAATTTTACGACAGCGCGCATTAGTCGGGACTGTCAACTTTGATTGTTTATAGAAATTGTTATAAAATAGGTCATCTTTATATTTTGTTAAAACGATCTCCGAAACCCCCCAACACAAACCGTGGAAAGAAATTTGGGTTAAAGAGTGGCAAACGTTGTCAAAAGATAAAGTTTCGACAGCGCGCTCATTTCGTCGGGAGGTCAACTTTGATTGTTATAGAAATTGTTATAAAAATAGTGTCATCTTTATATTTTTTAAAAACGATCCCAAACATCCCAACACGAACCGTAGAAAAAAAAGAAATTTTGGTTTAAAGGGTGGCAAAACGTTGTCAAAAAAACAAAGTTTTCGGGAGCGCGCTTTATGAGGAAATGATCAGGAAGAGTTAGGGGCTTGGGACGGTTTATAAGAAATTATCAGTTCTAGGCTTTGTGGAATGCCCTTGAACCGATTTTTTTTACATAACGTGATTATGTTACATATGAAGTCGATTTTACCGAAAAAAAATCTATTGTGAAATCTATCCTAACTTCACACCGGTTAAATTTAATGAGTTAATATTTAAGTTTATTTGTCCCCTTCTTCTTTTTATTTTTATATAAAAAAGAGCTATAATTAGATTATAAATGGTAAATATTTAAAAAAAATTACTTTAAAACCGGTAACTTTCGAAAATTTTTATGAAACTTTGTATTTTAAAGGTTATATCATTATGTGTAAGTATAGCATCTATATTCCAGCATGACAAATATTTTTGGAGTAGGTAGCGCCAGGAAACTTTTTCACTGCGTTTTTGAAGATTAGTGGCATTAACTGAAAGATGATGGGGGAAAGACCCAAAAAGCGTTAGTGCTCTTTTCTTTTTCAAAAGTTTTGTCGGGAGTGATTTCCATCAATATGAGTTATTTATTAGCATCATCTTGGTTACTGTTTCTAAGCACTTTTTTCATGTGTACTTATTGAGTTCACTTTTTTTTGAAATTATTCTGTAGATAACATCTCTATCTTAGTTTTTTTAAAATCATAAGCAATGAGAATAATTTACTGCATTACGTACGGATATGTCGTACTGTTTAAACAAGGAAAGTGCAATTAATGATGTGGATATATAAATAATATTATTTCAAAAATTCTAAAAAAATAAATGCTTTATTTTTAAAAAATTAAACTATTGTTTTGTGAAAAATACCTAAACATTTTCTTGAATTTAAGAAAATTTATTACTATCCTGATAGAATATTGTTATACTAAGAATCGCTTTCTTCAAATGTTCTGCAAGATTTCCTTGAATCAAGTTTAACAAATGTCTTAAACAAAGAAATACAATATTTAATTATTACAACTATATACCTCTCTAAGCGGAAAAAAAGCCCAAGAAAATATTTCTTTTGATTTAAAACAGAAATTTTATTGTGGACAATTGAAACAGTAATTGTCTTCAATTGAGGCGGACAAGTAAACGTTTCCTCTGCGTGTGATACGAGTTTAGCTTTTTAAAATGAGCACCTGTATATTATTATCTATCTTAGTTTTAGAGATAAATTGAGATTTTTGCAAAATTCCCCTGTTTTTTTAACGGGTTACATCTTGGTATCCACTTCGAATGAACAATATTTTTAATGAATATCCTTAGAAAAATAAAAGCCTATTCATCCAATTTACCAATTTTCTACATGGTAACCGCAAACATATACAGCTTATTCTTAATAACAAAATTATTCACATATATACTCTATAATGCTCATAATTTTAGTTAAATATTTGTTCCATAATTAATACATCCTTTCAACTCGCTGGTGATATATCTCAATCACTTCTAGGAAACTTGTTTACATTTGAAGTACCAATTAGCTAAATTTTAAACCAATTAAAATGGAAAATCCAAAACCAACTTCCATTCAAATTTAATAATTTTCAATTGCAACCGATGGTGGTTCTAGAATAATTCGCTTGGATTTTAAATAATTTTAAATTTCGTATTTATGTTAAGCGAAGGATTTTTCAATAAAGGGGGTCTTAAATTCAAGTTTATCTCTTTTAAAAAAGTTTTCTTAAAAAACAATTAGGTTTCCTGCGCATTTCTTGCATTAGAAGCGTTCGTTTCTCTTCAAGAGAGAATCATAAATCAGATTTTCTTCATGCGCTAGATATAAAGCATACGGTGCTAGAGTTGCATGTGGGTGGTTTTGAGCGTCTGCATTTCATTCTCATGTCAACATATAGAACAAGTGCGGGCATTTCACGTGTTAAATTTATTTTGTCGTCTTTTCAAACACGTTTCATTCAATATAAATCATCAAAGTTAAAGTAAAAAAGATAGCAAACAATTAAAGGTAAATAGAAAGATTACCTCCCGTTTTGCCAGCCGTTGTCGTCCGGCTTTCGAGCGTCGGAACTAGAAGAAGTAGAAGAACGTGTTGTTGACGGTTCTTTTTCTACGAATTGTCAATAATAACAACAAAAAATAACAAGAACAACCGGCCCTAATGGACAGTCTATTCGTTACGATCAAATCTCGTTTGATTATTTTATAACTGGTGGTGGTTGAGATGCACAATAACTGATTGAAATCAGGTGAACATGACCGAAAAGTATGATATTTCGCTCTGTGAATGCTTGATAAACATTGCATTTAAAACTCGCACGCTTTCTTCTGTTATTTAGCAAAAATCTATATTTTTTTGACAATTCTTTCTCCCTTGTTTATTTTATATAATGTAAAGAGAATCGCATATGGGGTCTCTATTTATATACGTATTTCTAGCAAATAGCCCGGGCCCCAGAATGAATACAAGCCCGTAATGTTGCCCGCGCCAGACTCAAACCTGACCCACACCACTTCAACTCCCGGTTTTTATATGAGCTATTTTAAACCTTGATGTCATAAATCGAACGCCGATTGGTTCCCGCTTATGTCATCGCCGGCGAGCATTGGACGAACGCTCCCAATCCTGCTATTCCCCTCCCCGCCCCCTTTACGATTCTCGTGTCACGAATATCGTAGATCTATGTTGGCCGTGCAAGCCTCTCCGACTCCGCGGTTGTCCTCTAATTTATTGAAAACAAATGGATCTGTATTCTTTCTCGTTTTTCTTTCTTCTCTTTTTTCGCGATTCGCTGCCGTTTTTTTTTTCCTGTGCGGCGAGTTTCTGCTAGTGCAGGCGCGGGGTTTTCTCACAATACAGGCCCAACATTCATTTCTTACTAGTTATCTCGCTTTTTTTATCGCTTATCACCTTCAGGGCGCGATTTTTTTGCATAGCGTAACATGTGGGCTAATTTACAAATTATATCATGTTTGGGGCATTTATGTATAAAATACGTGTAGGTTTTTTTCCGTACGACAGTTTTTTTTTTAGGCGAATCGAATGTGAGTTAGCTGTTCGATTTTGTTATTTTCGATGTATCTAAGAAAAAAGGATCTTTAACATTTTTTAAATTATGGTCAATGAAAGGATTTTTTTTTATTTTTTTGTGGGCGCGTCGTAACTTTTATTTTTGGGTTTTTAGTTAGTTTTGGAGTAAATTGTTGAAATGAAAGAAATCAGAATTTCTTGTTTAAAGTATTAGTCTGGGCAAACAGCGGAAACAGCGGGGTTATGATATGTGGTGGGGGAATGGGCGATTATTTATTTCACGCGTTCACGCGTCAAACAAAATGTGCTGTATGGAGTACTCTGTGTATATGTAGCTGTCGTAATTATTTGTTTTTGTACCTTACATAGTTTGCTTTAAAAATGTCGCAGTTAGAGTCGCGAAAACGGGCCAATGGCAAGACACAGTTAAAATTTATAGGACATGCCGGGATAATTTTTGAGGGGAAAATTTAATGTCTATTTGTAAAATCCCTTTAATGTGTTTGGGCAGAAGCCATTTAACGTCACATCGAAAGCAAACAGCATTTTTTGCAAAAAGTGGATCGAGACCCAAAAAAAAATTTTCATTTGATTTAGTGGGACTCTTATTTAGTAAACTATCGTTTTGTTTTCTAGACGAAAAAGCATGATTTTTTCCTGAACCACCAGCCCCATTTTTTACACGTGGGGAACATGTTTCAGGGTGGCGTTTTACTACAAAAAATATTTTGATAAATTTAAAAAAAGGTGTTTTTAAAATTTAATCCGACAGAAGCTCGGAACAAAAAAACCAGGAAATATTTCAAGTATAGGTTAAAAAAGATTTTTCAAAAAATATCACAACAAATTTCTACGGCTAGGGAGGGGGTAGAACATTAAAAATTTTGATGCGTAGTGGATTCTGTTCAAATTTGAATGATTTCACGCACAGTTATGGCTGTAGAAGGCGAAACAATTGGTGGTAATACGAAAATTTGAAAGTGTTTTAAAGACTGCGATATTCTTATTTAAAAAACAAATTTATGAAGGTGCGTGTAAAGATGCATTAAGTTGTTTCAAAGATTATTTGAAATATGTAATATAACATCGCCAAAGATGTCGAAGGGTCGTTTTCGACATTAAAAAAAATTTATTCCGCACATCGTACTCACTTGACTGAAACAGCTTGTGGAAAATACTAATGATAAAAATATTTAACAGATGTTACCCAGTTTGTGATTTCACGGAAGACTTTTAAAACGATAAGTGTTTCAGCACGTTTTATTATTTATTTCTTACCTTCTATTTTAGTGTAAACTTTTATGCGCTCGCCACGCCTCTGGTTATACCACATATTTGCCCAGGTTAGTTATTCCTATCATTACAGACATGTCTCTTCTAAATAAAGTACCTACATCAATTTATAAACTGGTTACTCTCAAACTTTGGTTACATCGTTCGAGAAAAGAGTTTTATCAGGCCAAGCTGATTCGGAAATTTTTACAGATTTCCACCAAATTAGTGGAGGGGGTTTTTTTCAAATTTGGACCAAACAGAAAAGTAGGAAAGGGTTTGGACTTGAAGTTAGTGCCATAACAAAAGGGAACGAAATCCGATTGATTGAATTTAAATATTCATTGGCTTGTTCTTTCGCCAGCAGTAAGTCGTTTCTCCTAAAAATCGATGATCTAACATGTTTGCTGAGAATGGGGTAGTCTAGGCCATGTTTCTCCTTTTATAATACAATTTTTTAGTATGAATTGGTTGATGTGTTGGGTTTTTTTTCAATTGGAAAATACCCTGTGTAAATGTGGTTTTTCTACTTTACTCTTCTATTTTGAAAACTAGATTATGTTACATTCAATGTATCTAAAAAAAATTTCCCTTTAAATTTTTTAAATTGTGGTAATGAAATGAGTTTTGTTTATTTATTTAGTGAGATAGCATTTAACGTAGCGTGAATATCGGAAACTGTAGACAAATGTAAGGCAATACCCATTTACAATTACTTAAATTAAAAATTTTTTTAAATTTCGCGGACAATTTATAAATAACGAACGGAACACACAGCTGTTCAGAACTGCAGGAAAGTTGTTAGTAACCCCTCTAATTAAAATCAAAGGTGATCCTTTAGCTTACACTATGGCGGTGAAGCCAACGATTATCTGCGGAGCAGTAGTTGGTGGAGATGGACAGAAATGTCCTCCGGCAGTCTCCTCCCGCTGGACCCTTTATGTGAAAGCGGGAGGCTATGGCTGCAAATCTTAGATTGAAAGCCAGCAGTTTATGGCAACCCAATGTAGAGTTGGAAGACACACTTATACTACGGGGACGGTACTGAACGGGCCCTTGTTACAACAGTATGGCGCCTTTAAATTATCTTTACTGATAAATTGAAAAATTTTAATACCGAATAGAGACCAAAGGGAAGGAAGAAACTTTCAGTGTCCTGATGACGGTTTTTCGACGGATCACTATCCAATCAAAGCACTGGAGCTGATATTTGTGGACTGAATCCTAGATGGAGGATGTTCTTAAGCCTGGGAAATGACGCAACGGTTTTTCTCGCAAAACTATTCGCAATTACAGCCTGTGCTGAAGCTATCGGAAAGGAAGGTTGCACGAGGAGGAAAATACCACAGACATTTTTATATTTCTCAACATAGTCTCAGTAATATCTGCTTTCCATCCTCTTTTAGTTCTGCCTCTTTTTTCTTAACGTGAACGACAATCATCTGCCTCATTTCGTCTTCTTCTGCTGTAATTCCTGCAGATCATTGGGTCGCTTTGTTTTGAAAAGTTTGCTGAAAGTTTATTGGCTTATTATCAGGTCGACATCACTGAATCCCATCCCCTCCAATTTGCTTCTTTCGGAAGAGTTCATAGTGCAGACAATGAATGTTCGGCCTTATATCTTCCATATTCGTTCTGATTAGCATCCCCTTTAACTTGACAAGGTCGTAATCCGCTTCATTCTCAACTTGAACTATGCCCCACGGATATTTAAAGAGGTCTAACATTTTTTGGCAACTCTGACAAAATCAGGGCTGCCAAACCACAGCAAAGAAATGGGGCTGTTCATCGTAGTGCTCACTTCAGGGGCGTTCTCATCACCCATAGGAAATTCGAGATTTGCACGCCATTCGACAGTTCCGAGATTATCTTTGATTTGATTTCTGTAGCTCATCTTTAGATATTGTACAAATTTAGAAATTATGTTCCGTCTTGATCTAACTTTTTCATGCATACCAAATCTATAGATTTTAAATCATGACCAGTTGGGCATATAAAGTATAGACAAGCATGGATTCTCGAATCATGATATGTACATAAAAATCTTTTAATTTTTAATTGTTCCTGTAAACGTATTACCTTTCAAATGCAAAAATTTAATAAGGCCTGATATTCGAAACCCGAGTTGATTCTGTTACAAAAATTATTTATCTTTTCCCTTTAATAATAATGAGCTTCCTACATTGAAAAACTAAAACTTTAAAATTCACAACAATACATTTTCTGACCTTCAAAACAAACCTTAAGACATAATTAAATACGCAATTTGAGCTTTTATAACTAATTTCTTCGATTTTGATAGCTCTTAATATTTGCTAATACGCTTTAATTAACTTTATACTTTAAAATGATAGATACAACTGTATAATTGACGTATGAACGTTCTTTTGGATCGCACTGTATCTTACATGTTTTTTAAAAAGACATTCGCATTCCCCTTTGTTTTTCTCTTTCTAACCAACCCCGGGATCTATTTCGCCAACTAAACTAGCCTTTATAGTATTTGATTTATTGCAAATGTACGATCGAATGTAAAGATGTAGTTCTCCGTCGCTTGTTTTTCCTTTTCTTTTTGTCCTTTTTTTTTTCAGTTCCTTTTATATTCCCGAATATCGGGCGTCGAATTTTCTAAAATGCGTTCTTTATTGAGTCAATTAAAGGAGAGTCTTTCATTTTACATTCTTTTTTATTGCTCCTAATAAATTGATTCAATTACTGGGGAGGCATCCATAAGACACAAAATTCACGTTTGCTTGTTTTTGAAAAAAGATGAGGGTATGCTTGGATGTATATGGCATATGAAGGCATTAATTTCTGTTATTATGTCTCAGTTTTTATTCATTTTAATAAAGTAGGGTGTTTCTATAATAGATTAATTTTTACAAGCCTTATGTAGAGTTTTGGATTCCTATTTAGATAAAAAAATACATTTTAATCACAGAAACGTAATCTGTAACACACATTTCAAAAGTCTGATATTTGCAGATGAATTTAAACTTCCGTTTGTAATTCAAATGTAAATTAGGGCACAAATCCCTTTACAGGTTGTAAAATAAGGAAATTTCGTATAAATCATTTCGTCTACAAATACGTATGTATACATATATTATCTATCTTTAAACTTTTTTAAGATTACTTAAATCTTAGAAAAAGCCGGCGATAACGAAAACTAAACATCATTATACTATTCTCACATTTAAACGTGTGGAGGACTGGTTATAGGCCCTTTACACAAAGATAAAGCTATGGATTCGATTTGTATTTATTGTCCACTGGTCCTATAAGGGGAAATTGATCAAAACGTGACCATATTTATTTTTATTGCATATTTTGTTTATTTTAATAATTTTAATAAATTATTTAAAATTGATTTCTATCTAAACTTAGGCCCCCATCTAACGCCTAAATATAAAAGCTTACAAGCTCTTTAAATCAGAAAATGATTTTATTAACGAAATTGGTATTTACAAAGTATTACTATACTGTTAAAAAATATTAACCTAAGTATTTATTTTATTACTTAAATAAAAATGAAGAAGCACTAAATTTGTGTTATATGTTTTTTTATCTAAAATTTATATTGAATTCAAAAAATTAATCGGCACCATCTGTTTATCCAATAGTGATTTTAATGAGAAGCTATTACCCGTGTTCATAATGCTTTTTCACTGCCACCCCAGTAAAGAACTTTACAAATAGCGGATGTATACGGCCAATTCCACCCCCATCTTAATAACCTGTTTAAAGTTTAAAAGATGCTGTAATATTTTTTTTTCTAATTTCTTTCCGTAAAAAATCTGATTTCACACGCATAAGGGCGCCCGGTATCGGATTGTAGTGTGGTTTCCGATTTTAATAGTGGGTTTTGAGTGGATTTTACTTTAAAGCTGGTGGAATACATTTAGTCTAAAGGTGGTCCCAGTTCCTATCTTGCAGTACTTTACTTTAAATTGATGGATTGTACGGTATAACCTTAAGTTGGCACTAGTTGGGGACCCTTAAATTGGCAATACGTGCCCTGACATAAAATCACTGTGAAAAGTGGAAAGGAACAAGTGATACGAAATGTAAAAAGCCTGATGTACACATTGGTACACATGTGATGTCGACCTAAAGCAAATGGACGTGTTTTTATGTAGATTGTAGAGTGAAGAAATATATTTATTTATATATTTTGTGAAGTAACCTTTATTAAAATATAACCAATGAGCCCCCTGGCACACCCCCCAAGGATCTCATATATTCTATATTCCACTATCACTGACGTCATTTAATCTTATGCACGCAATTTTTAAAATGAGACCACCTTTAGAGTAAATATATTCTACCAACCTTGGATTTTACTAAATTTTACGTGCAGATTGAAACGTATTCTCTGTCTAATAAACACATGATAATGCAGAAATCTAGAAATGCAGATATTTGAAAACCGCAGAAATCTAGAAATACAACGCTAGCGCCTCTCTTCCCAGTTCCTTGTCTTCGAACTAAAGCTTTTTCCTTTCAAAAAGTGTCCAAATAATAACATGCGTTTGGTTATCGATGTTGCAACAGCCTGTCCATTGTGGTGTTGTGAATCGTAACTTGGGTGACTTTTTTTCTGCATCTCGACGTTTACAGTGATAACAAAATTGTGTGTTGTGGGATGTTTGGGAAGTCCATCCATTTAAAATATGGTCATATTGTATTTTTTATGTAAAGATGTTTACTGAAATTGATAACTTCCATTCCTCTCTGAATATATTTTCTCTAAGTTCACACGAATGGTAACAGATGAGCCCTAACATTGTTGGTAAAGTAGATTATCGATAATAGAGAAATTCTGCGGGGATACTGTAACCATGAGAAACTGGTGAAATCAATTACTTTTTACTAAAAAATTGTATCGTTTATAACTGTTTACAATTTTAAGCATAAAAATATGTTAAACATGGTAATTTCTAGTGTTTGCATGTAATTTCCCTTGATATTTGTTTTTCCCGCCTACCAACTTTCACAAATAACTTGTCATACATCGCCCTCTACCAAACGCTACGGTAATACGATGAACTATTGCACCGTTACATTAATTTGGAGCAGTAGAATTTTAATAAGTGTTGTTAATTATCCAAAGCTTTGTTAATTATTTCCAGTGTTGGATTCCAGAGCTGCAGTATTTACCAGGAATCGTGATAGTTATAAGTTTAATGCGGTAAAAATATGGCATCCGCCCGTATTTTTGTTGGGATAAATGACGCATGTTACATGTACGCCGTTAGAGACACCACAATTGTGATGCCGTTCGATGCGACGCGTGATATTCTCAGTTATCATCAGTTATGTACGGAAAGATGCATGGTTTGTAAACAAAATGGAATCTACGCAACCTAGTAAACGTAAAAATAGATCTAAGTCTGCAAGTAGTAAAAGTCCAACAGAACCTACGGAAACGGCGGCAAATCTAAATGGTAACAAAGATGGTGGTACGGACGAGCAGGAGACGCCAAGTAGCGAGAAGCCGACGGAGGAAACACCAACAAGCGAAAATAAACCCACGCAGGGCCGTAAAAGGAAGGCAAGTGAGATGAAATCGGACTCAAGCGGTGGTGAGGAAGCCTCAAACGAGAAAGAAACAAAGGAAATAATTGAACCGGAGAGAAAAATAGAAATAAAAGGTAACTCACCATGTTTCAAATCCAACTCGTTATATAGATTTTATTATTTAAGAGGTTATTGACATTTTATGAATAAATAGGTTATATTTTTCGGATAATAATGACATTGCTTCGGTATAATTGAAGCAAAATCATTTGAATATGCTTTATATACCTATTTATTGATAATAATCCTATATTTAATGTTTGGTTTAGTGATAAGTTCAATCTTATGATGTTTGAGTTTTGACCTGTTTTGATATTTTGCAAATTTTCTAGGTTATGGAATATGTTGCAATACGGTTAAAGAAAAAAAATCATTTGTGATATTGTAGATTTTTAAATAGCTGTAATATTAATACTATAATTTATTCACCTGCGAAGTTTATCGGTTATTGTTAAAAATGCATCGTAATATTAACATTAAAAAAATACTGTTCTTTAAAAAATTCAAAAAAAATGCATTTGTGTGTTTCAAACAAAAAAAGATCCTTTAAAGAAAAAAAAAACTTTTTTTTAA
>JAROYE020000180.1:0-17444 GCA_029619315.2 Dynastes maya | reverse complement strand
GGGGTGGGGGGGGGGTTGTTGTGGAGGGGTGTGGGGTGTGGGGCGTGGGTTGGGATGTGGTGGGTGAGGAGTGGGGTTGGGGTGGGGGGTGGGGGTGGGGTCGGTGGTTGGGCCGTGGGGGGGTTTGGGTGGGTGTGGGTTTGGGGGGTGGGGGGGGTGGGTGTGGGTGGGTGGGTTTGGGTGGTGCTGTTGGGTTTTGGGTTGTTGGGTGTGGGGGGGTGCGGGGGGTGGTGGGGGTGGGGGGGGCGGGTTGGGGGGGGTGGGTGGGGTGAGGGCGGTTGGGGTATTGTGGGTTGGGGGGGGAGGGGGGATGATTGGGTGGGGGGCGGGGGGGGTGGGGGGGGGAGGGTGGGGGGGGGGTGGGGGGGGGGGGTAGGGGGGTGGGGGTGTGGGGGGGCGATTGGGGGGGGGCTGTGGTGGGGTGGGCGGGGGAGGGGGGGGGTTGGGGTGGGGGTGGGGGGGCGGGGGGTGGGGGGGGTGGAATGGGGTGGTGTGGGGGGGGGGGGGGGTGGGGGGGGAGGTGGAGCGGGGTGGGGGGGGTGGGGGGGGGGGGGTGGTGGGTGGGGTGTGGGGGGGGGTGGTTGGGGTGGGTGGTGGGGGTGGGGAGGGGGGATGGTTGGTTGGGGTGTGGAAGTGGGGGCGGGTGGGGGGGGCGGGGTGGGGGGGTGGGGGGGGGGGGGGGGGGGTGGGGGGGGGGCGGTGGCGGGGTGGGGGGGGTGGGGGGGGGGGGGGGGGGGGGGTTGGGGGGGGGGGGGTGGAGGGGTGGGGGGCGGGGGGGTGGGGGGGGGGGGGGGGGGGGGGGGGGGGGGTGGGGGGGGGGGGAGGGGGGGGGGGGGGGGGAGGGGCGGGGGGGGTTGGTAGGGGGGGGGTGGTGGGGGGGGGGTGTGGGGTGTGGCGGCTGGGGGGATTGTGTGGGATGGGGGGGGGGTGGGGGGGGGGGGGGTGGTGGTTGGTGGGGGGGGGTGGGGGGGGGGGGGGGGGGGGGGGGGGGGTGGAGGGGGTTGGGGCGGTGTGGAGCGGGGAGGGGGCGGGGGTGGGGTGGGGGGGGGGGTTGGGGGGGTGGGGTGGGGTGGGGTGTGTGGCTGGGGTTGGTGTGGGGGGGGCGTGGGGGTGTGGGTGGGGGGTGTGGGGGGGGAGGGGGGGCGGTGTGCGGGGGGGGCGGGGGTGGGTGGGGGGGGGTATTGAATGGTTGTTTGTGGGGGGTTGGTTGTGGGGTTGGGGCGGGTGGGGGAGTGGGGGGGGGGGGGTGGGTGGGGGGGTGGGGGGGGGGGGGGGGGTAGGGTTGGGGGGGGGGGGGGGGTCGGGGGGGGGGGTTGGGCGGGGGGGGGGGGGGGGGCGGGTGGGGTGGGGGTGGATGGGGGGGGGGCGGGTTGGGGGTGAGGGGGGGGGGGGTGGGGGGGTGCATGGGGGGGGGGGTGTGTGGGGGGTGGGGGGGGGGTGGGGCGGGGGGGGTGTGGTGGAGGGGGGTGGGGGGGGGGGGGGGGGGGTGGGGGGGGGGTGGTTGGGGGGGGTTTGTGGGGGGGGGGGGGGGGGTGGGGGGGGGGGGGGGGGGGAGGGGGGTGGCGTTGGGGGTGGGTGGGTGGGGGGTGGGGGGGGGGGTTGGGGGTGGAGGGGTGGGGTTGGGGGGCGTGGGGGGTGGGGGGGGGGGGGGGGGTGGGTGGTGGGGGGGGGCGCGGTGGCGGTGGGGGGGGGGGGGGGGTGGGGGGGTGGTGGGGGGGGTGGGTTGGGGGGGGGGGGCTTTGGGGGGGGGTGGGGTTGGGGTGGGGGGGCAGTGGGGGGGGGGGGTGGGGGGTTGGTGGGGGGGTGGGTGGGGGGGGGGGGGGGTTGGTGGGGGGCGTGGGGGGGGCGCGGTTGTGTGGGGGGGTGGTGGGCGGAGGGGGGGGGGGGTGGTTGTCCTCCCACTTCCTTGCGCCCCCCGTCGGGGGTGGGGAGGGTGGGTGTGGGGGGGTGGAGGGGTTTTGGGGGGTGGGTGGATGGTTGGGGGGGGGTGGGGTGGTGTGTGGCGGGGGGGGTGGGGGTGTGGGGTGCGCGTGGGGTTGTGTATTGGTGGGTGGGCGGGGGGTTGGAGGGCAGTGGTGTGTGGGGGTCGGGGGGGTGGGGGGTTTTGGGTGGGGGTTGGGGTTGGGTTGTGGGGGGGGGTGGGTGGGGGGGTGGGGTGGGTGGTTGTGGGAGGGGTGGGGTGGGGGGCTTGGTGGGTGGGGGGTGTGGGGGGGGGGTGGTTTGGGTGGGGGGGGGGGGGTGGGGGGGGGATGGGGTGGTGGGGTTGTGGTGGGGGGTGAGGTGGGTGGTCGTGGGGGGGGGTGGAGTGTTGGGGGGGGGGGGGGTGTGGGGGGTGGGGTGGGGGCTGTGGTGGGGTGGTGGGGGGGTGGGGGGGGGGTTTTGGGTTTCGTGTGTTGGGGTTGGTTGGGGGGGTGTGGGGTGGGGGTGTTGGTTGGGTCGGTGTTGAGGGGGGGGGGGTTTGGTTGTTGGGGTGGGGGGTGGGGGGTGTGGAGGTGGGGTGTGGCGGGGGGTTGGTGGAGGGTGTGGGGTGGGGGGGGGAAGGGGTTTTGGGGTTTTGGTGGTGGGGTGGGGTTGTGGGGTAGTGTGGTTTGGGTTGTGGGTTGGGCTGTGGTGGGGGGTAGTGGTGGGGTTGTGGTGTGAATGGGTTGTTGGGGGGTGGTGGTTGGGGGTGGGTGTGGGGGGGGGGGGTGCGCGGTTTGTGGGGGTTTTTGGGCGTGGGTTGGGTGTGGGTGGTAGGGCGGGGGGGGTAGGGGGTGGGGGGGTGGGTTGGGTATGCGTGGGGCGCGGTGGGCCGGTGGGTGGGGGGGGGGGTTGGGGGGGGGCGGGGGGTGTGGTGGGTGGGGGGGGGGGTGGGTCTGTTGGGGGGGGGTGGTGGTGTTGGTGGGGGGGTGGGGTTGGGGTGGGGAGGGGTGGTTGTGTGTGGGGGGGTGTTGGTGGGGGGGTAGGGGGGTGTGTGTTTTGGGGGGGGGGGGGTGGGGGTGGCGGTGGTTTGTGGGTGGGGGGGTGTGGTGGTGTTGGGGGGTTTGCGGGTGGGTGTGTGGTCGGTTTGTTTTGTGTGTGTTGGGTGGGGCGGGGTTGTGTTTGTGTGTGGTGGGGATGGTGGTTTGGATGGGGGTGGGGCATTCGGGGTGTGATGGTTGGTGCTGGGGGGGGGTGTTGGTTGGGGGGGTTGGGGGTTGGTGGGGGCTGGAGAAAGGTTGTGGGGGGGTGTGGTGGGTTTTGAATGTGGTGGTGGGGGTGGTGGTGTTGTTGTTGGGTTGTTGGTGGGGGGTTTGGTGTTGTGTGGGTGTTGGGGGTGTGTGGTTTATTGGGGTGGGCGGGCGTGGTGGTGGGTTGGGGTGTTTTGGGGGGGTTTTGTGGGTGGGGTTGTGGGTTGGGTGTGGGGTGGTTGGCGGGGTTGGGGTGTTTTGTTGTTTGGTTTTTGGTTTGGTTGGGGGTGGTTGTGTGGGGGGGGTTTGGGGTGTGGTTGTTGGTTTGTTTTGGGTGTGGTTTTGTTTTTTTTTCGTGGGGTTGGGTGGGGTGGGGGGGGGGTGGTGGGGGGTTGTTGTCGGGGTGGGGGGGGTGTGGGGTTGGTTGAGGAGGGTTGGGTGTGGGGTTGGTGTTTGGGGTGGGGGGGGGGGGGGGGGTTGGGGTGGTGGGGTTTTGGAGGGGGGGGGTGGGGGGGTGGGGTGGTTTGTGGGGGGGGGGGGGGTGGTGGGGGGGGGTGGGGTGGTTTGCGTGGGGGGGTGTCGTGTGGGGGTGGGTGGGGGGGTTGGGGGGGGGTTGGTGGGGGGGGCGGGTGTTGGGGGGGTGGGTGGGGGGGGTGGTGGGCGTGGGGGTGGAGGGGGGGGGTGGGGGTCTGGGGGGGGGGAGGTGTGTGGGAGGGGGGTGGGTTTGGGGGTGGTGGGGGAGGGGGGGGTCAGGAGGGGTGGGGGGTGTGTGTGGGGGGGGGGGGGGGGGTGTTTGGGGGGGGGTTTTTTGTTGGGGGGGGTGTTTGGTGTGGGGTTGGGGAGTTGGGGGGGGGGTGGTGGGGGTGATGTTGGTGTGGGTTTGGGGGGGGTTGGGGTTGGGGGTTGGTTGTTTTGGGCGGGGGGTGTTGAGGGTTGGGAAGTGGGGGGGGGGGCGGGTTGGGGGGGGGGAGGTGTGTTGGGGTTGGGGTGGGTGGGGGGGGGAGTCGTGGTTGTGGCGGAGGGTGCGGGGGGTTGGTGGGGTTGGTGGGTGGGAGGGGGGGGGGTGGGGGGTGTGGGTTGGTTTATTGAGGGTTGGTTGTGGTGGGGGGGGAGGGCGGTTGGTGTGGGGGGGGGTGTGTGGTGTTTGGGTGTGGTTTGGTGTTGAGTTGGGTGTGTTTGGTGGGGGGGGGGGGGGGGTGTGTGTTGTTGGTGGGGGTGTGGTGTGGGGGTTGGGTTGGTGGGGGGTGGTGGGGTGGTGGGAAATGGGTGGGGTGGTGTTGGTGAATGGGGGGGATGGGTCAGGTGGTGGGGGGTGGTGTTCGTGGTTGGGGGGGGTGGGGGGGGTGGGGGGGGGGGGTGGGGGGGGGGGGGGGAGGTGGGTGGGGTTGTTGGGGGTGGGGGGTGGTGTGGGGGGTTTGTGTGTGGGGGTGTGGGGTGGTGTTTTTTCGTGGGTTGGTGTTTGGGGGTGGGGTTGGGAGGATGGGTGGTGTGGGTTGTGTGGGGGGGGTGGGGGTGGTGGGGGGTGGGGGGGTTGTTGGGTGTTGCCTGGTTGAGGTGTGGTGGGGGGGGTGTGGTTGTTTTTGGGGTTGGGTTGGGGGGGGCAGGAGGGGTGTGGGGGGAGGGGTGGGGGTTGGATGCTTTGGTGGTGGTGGGGTTGTCGGGGGGTTGGTGTGGGGGGTGGGGTGGTTAGGGTGGGGGTGGTGTGTGTGGGTGGGTGTGTGTTGTGGGTAGGCTGTGGGGGTGGGGTGGTGGTTTTTGTTGGTGGGGGGTTTGGGGGGGGGGTGGGGTGGGTTTGGTTGGGTGGTGGTAGGGTGTGGGGGGTTGGGGTGGTGGTGGGTGGGTGGGGGGGTGGTGTTTGGGAAGGCTCGTGTGGGTGGGGGTGGGGGGGGGGGGAGTTTGGGGTGGGCTTTGGGGAGCAGTGTTGGGGGTTTGGTGTGTTTGGGTTGGTGTGGGGCGGTTCGGGGGGGGGGGGGGGGTGCGGCGGTGGGCGTGGGTGGGTGGGTGGGGCTGGGGGGTGTTGTGTGGTTTGTGGGTGGGGGGTGGGATGGTGTGGTTCTTTGTGGTGGGGTTTTTGGTGGGGTGGTTTTGGGTTGATGGTGCGGTGGGTGTGGTGGGTGTTTGTTGTGGTGGGTTGGTGTGGATAGGGGGTTGGTTGGGAATGGGGGAGGGTTGTTGAGTGCTGGTGGTGGGTGTGTGGGGCTGGGGTTTTTGTGGGTTGTGGTGGGGGGGGGGCGGGGGGGAGGCGGTGTGGGGTTGTTTTTGGTTTTGGGGGTGGGGGGGGGGGGTTGGGTGGTGGGCGGGGGGGGGTGGGGCTGGGTGGTGGGGGGGGTTGGGGGGGGGATTTGGTTGGGTTGTGTTGTAGGGAGGGGTGTGTTGGGTGGGAGTGGGGGGTGAGGTTGCGTGCTGGGGTTGTTGTGTGGGTGAGTGTTTGTTGTGGGTAGTTGTTGTGTTGTTTTTGGGAGTTGGGTGTGGGTGGGGTGGTGCCTTGGGGGGGGGGGGGGGGCGCGGGTTGGGGGGGGGGTGGGGTGGGTTTTGGGCGGGGGTGTGGGGTG
Organism: Dynastes maya; assembly: GCA_029619315.2. Taxonomy (NCBI): domain Eukaryota; kingdom Metazoa; phylum Arthropoda; class Insecta; order Coleoptera; family Scarabaeidae; genus Dynastes; species Dynastes maya. Next base: position 11,743 of record JAROYE020000180.1, on the reverse strand, counting down.
TGTGGGGGGGGGGGGGGGGGTGGAGGTGGGGTTTGTGTGGGGTGGGGGTGGGGGGGGGGGTGGGGGTGTGGGTGGGTGGTGTGGGTGTGTGGTGGTGGGTGGGGGGGGGGGTATGTGGGGGGGGGTGGGGGGTGTGAGGGTGGGGGGGGGGGGTCATTTGTGGGGAGCGTGGGGGGTTTGTTTGCATGGTGTGGTGGTTGTGTGTTGGGTGTGGAGGGTGGGTGGTCTGTTTGTGGGGGTGGGGTGTGTGTGGGTGTGGGGGGGGGGTGATTGGTGGTGTGGCGGTTGGGTGGGGGGCGGGGGGTGGCGGGGGTGTTTGTGTGGTTGCTTTTGGTTGGTGGGTGTTTGGTGGGTGGTGTGTGGGGGGGGGGGTGTGGGTGTATGGGGTGTTGGGGGGTGTTGGGGGGGGGTGTGGGTTGGGCGGGGTTCGGGTTTTGGTAGGGGGGGGGGGGGGCGGGGGGTTGGTGGTGGTGTGGGGTTGGTTGTTTTGATTGGGTTTGGGTGGGGGGTGGGGGTTGGGGGTTGGGGGTGGGTGGGATGGGTTTGTGTTAGTGAGGGGGGTTGGTTGGGGGTGTTGGGGTGGCTTGTCTGTGTTGTTTGGTTGGGTGGGGGGTGTGGTTGGCGGGGGGGGGTGTTGTTTTGTTGGGGTGGGGGGGGTTGTGGCTGTGCCTTGGGGGTGTGTTGGTTGGGGGGGGGCTGTTGAGTTGTGTGGTGTTTTTGTGCTTTGGGGGTTTGTATGTTGTGTGTGTGGGTGTGCGGTAGGGTTGTGGTTGGTTTGGGTGGGGGTTAGGTGGTTGGGTATGGGTGTGTAGTCGTTTGTGTTTTTGTGTGGGGGGTGTGTTGTTGGTTGTGGGGTTGGGTTGTGGTTAGTTGTGTGGTTTGTGGGGGGGGTGGGGGTGTGGTTGGTTGTGGTTTTGTGGGTTGGGGGTTTGTGTGGGTGGTTGGGGGGTTTGTGTGTGTGGGGGTGGTGTGGGGTTGGGGGGGTGGTGTTTGTGGGTTGTTGTTTGTGGGTGGGTGGTTGGTGGGGGGGGGGTTGGTTGTGTGTTGTGGATGGGGGGGGGGGTGTGTTGGGGTTGGTGGTGTGTTTGGGTGGGTGGTTAGTTGTGTGTGTGGGGTGTTGGTGTGGGTGGGTGGGCGGTGGGTGGGTGGGGGGTGGGAGTGGGGGGGTGCTGGGGTGTGGTGTGTTTGGTGGGGGGTTTTGGGTTGGAGGGGGGTGTTGGTTTTGTGGTGGGGTGGTGGGTTTGGGGTGGTGGTGTGGGGGTGTGGTAGGTGTGGGGAGAACCATTTTGTGGGGTGTTTGTTGGTGGGGTGGGGTGGCGTTGGTGGGGTGTGGGTTTTGGTGGGGTGTTGGGGGGTCGGGGGTTGGGCGGTGGGGGTTGTGTGGGTTGGTTGGGGTTGGGTTGTTTGTTGTGGTTTTTTGTGGGGTGATGTGGGGGTTTGGGGGGGGGTGGTGGGTGGGTTGTTGTGGGGGGTTTTGGGGTTTTGGGTGTGGTTGGTTGGTGAGGTGTGGTGATTGGGTGGTGGTGTGCGTGGGCTTGGTGTGGCGTGGTGTTTGTTGTTGTTTGGTTTTTGTTTGTTGCGGTGGTTGTTTTGGTGTGTTTGGTTGGGTGTGTTTTGTTGTTTTTGTGTTGTTTGGTTGGATCTTGGTGGGGGTGGGTTGTTTTTGGTTTGTGGGGGTGTTCGGGGGGGGGTTTGGTGTGTAGTGGTGTGTGTGGTGGTGGTTGCGTTGTTTTTTTTGGTGGGTGTAGGTGTGTGGGGTTTTTGTGGTGGGGGGTTGTTGTGTGTTGGTTGTTTTGTGGGGTGTTTGTGCGGTGGGTGTGGTGGGTGGTGGTTGTGGTCGTGTTTTTGTTTTTTTTTTTGGGGGTTTGGGATTTCGGGGTGTGGGGTGGGTGGGGTTGTGTGTGGTTGGGGGTGGGTGTTGTAGGGGGGGGTTGGTTGGGTTATTTTTGGTGTTTGTGGTTGGGGTGGTGGTGGGGGGTGGGGTTGGAGTTGTGTTTAGTGTGTGGGTTTAGTTGGGGTTGCGTTTGGGGGTGTTTGCGGGGGTGGTTCTTGTGGTGTGGGATTTGGTTGTGGGTTTGTTTGGTGGTTGGTTTTTGGTTTGCGGGTTGGGGTGGTGGGGTGGGGTGTGGCGTGGGGTGGGTGGTGGGTGTGGGGTGGTTTGTTTGTTTGGTTTTTTTGGGGTGGTGTGGGTTGGGGGTTTTGGGGTTTTGTTGAGGTGGGGGTGTTGTTGGTGTGGTGGTGTGGTGGGTGTGTTGGTTGTATTGTGGGTTGGGGGTTGTTGGGTGGGGATGGGTTTTGGGGTTGTTGGGGTGTTGTCTTTCGGGTAGGTTTTGGGTTGGTTGTGTGGTTGGTGTTTGTGGTCGGGGGGGGTGTGGTGGTTGGTTTGGGTGTGTGGTGTGGTGGGGGGATCGTGGGGGTTGTGTGGGTGTTTGAGGGTGGGGTGTGTGGGTGTCTTGTTTGTTGTTGGTGGTGTGTGTTGGTGTTTTTTGGAGTTGTGTTGTTTTGTTGTGTGTGTTTTGGGGTTTGAGTTTTTTTGTTGGTTTGGTGTGGGTTGTTTGGGTGTTGGTGGTTGGTTGGTGGGTGGTTGTTGGTGGTTTTTAGTGTTTTGGGCGTGTTTTGGTGGGTTGTTTTATGTGGTGCATGTTGTGGGGTCGTGGGTTGGTGTGGGTGTTGTTTGTTTTGTTTTTTGTGGCGGGGGGTTGTGGTTTGTGGGGTTTGTGTGTGGGGGTGGGTGGTCGGGGTGTTTTTTGTTTGTTGTGTGTGTGGGTTGGGTTGTGTTTGGTGGGTTTTGGTATTGGGTTTTGCGGTGTGTTAGGGTATGTTGTTTTTTTGTTTGTTTGTTTGTGGGGTGTTTTTGTTGGGGGGGGTGCTTTTGTTGTGTTTTGGGGGGTGGTTTTGTGTGTGTGTTTTTTTGTTTGATGTGTGGGTTTGTTTTGTGTTGTTGGGTGCTTTGTGGTTTGTGTGGTTTTTTTTTGGTTGTGTTTTTGGGGGGTTGGTGGTGTTGGTGTGTGGGTTTTGGGTTTCTATGTTGGTGTGGGTGTGTTTGTGGCTTTTGGTGAGGGGGGTGTGAGTGGTTTTTTGTGTTGTGTTGTGTTGGTGGTTTTTTTTGTGTGGGGGGTGGTTTTTTTTGATGGTGTTTGGTGGGTGTGTTGGGTGTGTGTTTGTGTGTGTGTGTTGTGTGGTGGGTTTTGTGTGTTTGAGTGGTTGGTTGTGTGTATTGTGGGGTTTGTTGTTGTTGCTGTTTTTTGGGGGGGGGTGGTGTGGGTTTTGGTTGTTTTGTTTTGTTGTTTTTGTGTGTTTTTGGTTGGGGGGTGGTTGGGTTTGGTGGGGGTGAGTGGTGTTGTGTTGTTTGGGCGTTGGTGGGTGTGTTTCGGTGTGGGTGTTTTGTTTCGTCTGGGGTCTGGTCGTGGGTGGTGGTGTGTTTGATTTTGGTGGTTGTTGTTGTGAGTGTTGTGGGTGTGGTGATGTTGGTTATGGGTTGGTGTTCTTGTGGCGTGTGTGGTTGTGGGCTGTTTCGGGGGTGTTGTGTTGGTTGTTGTGGGGGGTTGTGTTTTTCTTGGGGGGGTGTGGGGTGTGGGGGGTTTATTTGGTGCGGGGGGGTGGTTGGGCGGTTTTTGTTTGTGGGTGGTTGCTGTTGCGTTGGTGTTGTGTTTGGTTCGGGGGGCTGCCCAAGACTGGTGTTGTGGTTTTGGTTTCCTGTGGTTTGTTTTTGTTGTTTTTTTGTTTGGGTTGTGGGTGGTTGGTGGTGGGTGGGTGGTGTGGTTTTTTTTTGTTTGGGGTTGGTGGGTGTTTTTGTTTGTGTGTGGGGGTGTGGGTTGTTGTGGGGTTGGGAGGTTTGGGGTGCGGGGGTGTGTGTTGGGTTGGGTAAGGGGGTGGGGTGGTTTGTTGGTGGGTGTGTGGGGGTGGGGGGGGGGAGGGGGGGGGGTTTGGTGGGGTGGGTTTTGTTTTTGTTGTGTGGGGTCGTGTTCGGTTTGTTTTGGGGGGGGGGTTTTGGGTTTTGTTGGGGTGATGTGTCCGTTGTTTGTGGGGTGGTTGGGGGTTCGGTGGGGTTTTTGGGTTTGTGTTGTTTGTGGGTTGTGGGGTTTTTTGTTGGTGTGCGGGTGTTTTGGTGGTTGGGTTGGTTGGGGTGGTGGTTGTGGGGTGGGTTTTGGGTTGGTGTGGTGGGGTGGGCTGTGAAGGTGGTCTGGTGGTGTTGTGTTGTGTGGGTGGTGGGGCTGGTAGGGTGGTTTTTGTGGGTTGGGTGTATTGTGGTGTGGGTTTGGTGTTTATGTTGGTTGGGTTGGGGTGATTTTTGGTATTGTGTGTGGGGAGGGTGGGGGGATTGTTATGGTTTGTTGGTTTGGTATGTTGGTGGTGGATGGGTGGTGTTGTTTGTTGTGGGTTTTGGGTGGGTGATGGGGCGGGGTGTGGGTTGGTGTTGTTTTGTTGTTTTGTGTTGGGGTGGTGTTGGTTGTGTGTTTGGTAGGGGTGGTTGGTGGGGGGCAGTGGGTTGTTTGTTTTGGTGTTTTTTTGTGTTTTTTTGATTTGTGTGTTTATGGTTTGGTTGGGGTTTTGTTGGGGTTGTTGGGTTTCTGGTTGTGGGTTTGGTTTGTATTTTTGTGGTTGTTTGTTTTTGGTTGGGTTTGTTGGTTGTTTTTGTCTTGGTGTGTTTTGGGTTTTTGTGTGTTTGTTTTGGGTTGTGTGGTGTTGTGTTTTTGTGTGTTTGGGGCGTTGTGTTTTTGTTTGGGTTGGTGGGGGTTTTTTGTGTTGTTAGGTGGTGTTGTGTTGTTTGTTGTGGTTTTGGGTGGGGGGGTTGGGTTTTTTGGGTTTTGGTTCTTGGTCTTTTTCTGGGTTGTTTTGTTTGTTTGGGGGGGGTTTTGGTGTGTGTCTGTTGGTTTTTTTTGGTGTGTGGTGTTTTGTGTTTGTGTTGGTGTTTGGTTTTTGGTGGGGTTGTGGGGTGTTTGTTGGGTGTGGTGTGGTTGTTTGGGGGTGGTTTTGCTTTTGGTTTTTTTGTGTGTTGTGGTTTGTGTTTGTGTGTTTGTTGGGTGTGTTTTTTGTTGGTTGGGTTTTGTTGTTGGGGTTTTTTGGGTTTGTGGTGTTGTTGGGTGGGTAGGGGTTGTTGTGGGTGTGTTGGGTTGGGTGTGGGTGTTTGTTTTGTGTGTTGGTTTGTGTGGGTTTGGTTTGGGTTTTGGTTTGTTTTTGGTTGTTTGTGTTTGGGGGTGGTTTTTGGGGGGCTTTGGTGTTGGGTGTGTTTATGGTTTGTTGGTTTTTTTTGTGGTGGTGTTTGTTTTTAGGTTGTGTTGGTGTGGTGTTGTTGGTTTGTTTTTTGGGTAGGGTGTGGTTTGTTTTTGTTTTTTGGTTTTTTGTGGGTGTGTTTGTTGCTGTGTTGTGTGTTTTGTGGTGGGTTTGGTTTTGTTTTTTTTTCTGTTTTTTTGGTGTTTTGTTTTTTGTGGCGTGGGGTTGTGTTTTTTGTGTTTGGTGTTGGTTTTTTGTTTGTTGTGTTTTGGTTTGTGTGTTGTTTAGTTTTTGGTGTGGTGGTTATGTTGTTGTGGGATCCTTTTTTTGGGGTTTGTGGTGTTGTTTTGTTTGGTTTTTTTGTGGTTTTGTTTGTTGGTGGTTGTGTTTTGGTTTTTGGGGTTGGTTTTTTTGTGGTATGTGGGGTGGTGTCGGGTTTTTTGAGTGTGGTTGTTGGCTGTGTTGGGGGCTGTTTGTTTTTTTTGGGTTTGGTTTGGGTGGTGGTGGTCGTGGTGGGTTGTGGGTGGTTTTGTTGGGTTTGGGGGTGGGTGTGGGTTGGTTTGGGGTGTGGGTTGGTGTGGTGCTTTGTTTTGTTGGTTTTTGTGTTGGGGTTGGGGGGTTTTTGGTTGGTGTGTTTGGGTATTGTTGTTTTGGTTTTTTTTTTGTTTTTTGGGTTTTTTGGTTTTTTTTGTTGTTTTTTTTTTTTTTTTTTTTGTTGTTTTGTTTGTTGGTTTGTGTGTGTTGTTTGGTTTGTTTTTGTTTTGTTTTTTTGTTTGGTTTGTTGTTGGTTGTTGTTTTTTGTTTTTGGTTTTTGGGTTTTTTGTTTTTTTGTTGTTGGTTTTGTGTTTTTTTGTGGGTTGTTTTTGGGTGTTTGTGGGGGTTTTTTTTGTTGTTGTTGGTTTGTTTTGTTTTTTTTTGTGTTGTTTGGTGTGATGGGTTGTTTGTGTGTTGGTGGTTTTGGTTGTGTGTTGGGTGTTTTTTTGTGTTTGTGTTTGGTGTGTTTTTTTTTTTGTGTTTTTTGTTTGTTTTGTTGGTGTTTTGTGGTGGTGTTGTGTTGTTTTGTTTTTTTTTGTTTGTTGTTGTGTTGTGTGTTTGTGTTTTGTTTTGGTTGTGTTGTGGTTGTTGTTGTTTGGTGTTGTTGTGTTTTGTTTTGTTGGTTGTGTTTTGTGGTTTTTTGTTGTTGTTTGTGGTGTGTTTGTTGTGTGTTTGTGTTTTTGTTTGTTTTGTTTGGTGTGTTGTGTTTTGTTTGGTTGTTGTGGTTTGTTGTTGTTTGTTGTTTCGTGTTGTTGTGTTTTTTTTGTTTTTGTTTTTTTTGTTTTTGTGTGTGTTTTTGTGTTGTTTGTTGTGTGTTGTTTTGGTTGTTGTGTGTTTTTTGTGTGTGGTTGTTTGTTTTTGTGGTTTTTTTGTTTGTTGTTTTTTTTTGTGTTTTGGTTTTGTTTGTGTTTTGTGTTGTTGTTTTGTGTTTTGTTGTGTGTTGGTGTTTTTTGTTGTTTTTGTGATTGTTTTTTTGTTTTGTGTGTTGTTTGTTTTGTGTGTTTGTGTTTTTGTTGTTGTGTTTGTTGTTGTGTTGTTGTTGGGTTGTTTGTGTTGTTGTGTTTGTTTTTGTGTGGTTTGTTTGGTTGGTTTTGTTTGTTGTTTTTGTGGTTTTTGTGTTGTTGTTGTGTTTTGTTTGTTGGTTGTGTGTTTTGTTGTGTGTGTTTGTGGTTTTGTTTGGTGGTGGTTTTTTGTGTTGTTTTGTGTGTGTTTTTTTTTTTTTGTGTGGTTTTTGTTTGTTTTTTGTTTTTGTTTGTATTTGTTGGTGGTGTTTTGTTTTGTTTTTGGTTGTGTGTGTGTGTTGGTTTGTTGTTTGTTTTGTTTTTTGTTGTTGTTTGTTGTTTGTTGTGTTTGTTTGTTTGTGTCGGTTTTTGTGTCGTTTGTGTTGTGTTGTTTTGTGTTGTTTTTGTGTCGTGGTTGGTCTGCCTTTTTTGTGGTTGTGTGTGTGTGTTGTGTGTTGTTCGTGTTTGTTGTTGATTTGTTGTGTTTTTGTTTTTTTGTGTTTTGTTTGTTTGTGTGTTTGTTTGTTGTTGCTTTTTTTTGTAGTGTTTTGTTGGTTTTGTTTGGTTTTTGTTGTTTTGGTTCCTTTGTGGTTTTTTTGTTGTGTTGTTGGGTTTGTTGTTGTTGTTTTTTTGTATTGTTTTTGTCCGTGTTTGTTGGATTTTTTTGTGTTGTTGTTTGGTTTGTTGTTTGTTGTCTGTTTTTGTTGTTTTGTGTGTTGTTGTGTTTTGTTGTGTGTTGTGTTTTTTTGTTTGTGTTGGTGTGTGTTTTTGTTTGTGTTGTGTTTGTTTTGTGTTTTTTTTGTTTGTTGTTTGTTGTGTTGTGTTGTGTTTGTTGCTTTGTGGTGTGTTGTCGTTGTTTTTTTGTTGTGGATGTTTGTGTTGTTTTGTGCCGGTGGTTGTTGTGTGTGTTGGTTTGTGTGTGTTTTAGTTGTTTTGTTTTTGTGGTGTTTGTTTGTTGTTTTGTTTTGTTGTTTGTTGTGTCGTTTGGTGTGGTTTCGTGTTTCTTTTTGATTGGTGTTGTTTTTTGGGTTGTTTGTGTTGTGTTTTTGTTGTTGTGGTTTGTTTTGTTCTTTTTGTTTTCGTGTTTTGTTTTGTTGTTTTTAGTTTGTTTGGTTTGATTGTGTTGTTGTGTTTGTTAGTGTATGTGTTGTTTTTTTTGTGTTTGTGTTGTGGTTTTGGTGTGTCGTTGTGTGTGTTGTTGTTGGTTGTGTTTGTGTTTTTTGTTGTTGTTGTGTTATGTGTTTGTGTTTTTGTGTTTGTTTTGTGTTTTGTGTGGGTGAGTGTTGTGTTGTTGTGTGTGTTTTTGATTGTGGCTGTTGTTGTTGTTGTTGTTGTGTTGTTTTTTTTTTGTGTGTTGTTGTTGTGTGTGTGTTTGTGTGTTTGTTTGTTTGTGTTTTGTGTTGTTTTTGTTGTCTTCGTTGTTTGTTTGGTGTTGTTTTTTTGTTGGTGTTGTGTTTGTTTGTATTTGTCGTTGGTTGTTGTTTTTTGTTTTTTTTTCGGGGTTTTTGTGGTTTTTTTGGGTGGGGGGGGGGTGTATTTGTGTTGTGTGGTTGTTGTTTGTGTGTTTTTCTTTTTTGTTTGGGTTTTGTTGTTTTTTTTTGTTGTGTGGGAGTGTTGTTTTGTGTTTGTTGTGTTGTTTTGCTGTTTTTTGTGTTTCGGTGGTGTTTGTGTGTGTTTTTCGTGTTGTTCGGTGTTTCTTGTGTTTTGTGTTTGTTTGTTGTGTGGTTGTTTTTATGTGTTTAGTTTTGTTGTTTCTGTGGTGGTGTGTTTTTGTTGTTTCTTTTTTGTGTGTGTGTGTGTTTCGTTTGTTTGGTGTGTTGTATTGTTTGCTGGTCTTTGTGGTGTGGTTTTGTTTTGTTTGTTTTTGTTGTTTTTGTGTTTTGTTTGGTGTTTTTGTTTGTTTTTGTGTGTTTTGTTTTTTTTTGTTTGTTTTTGTGTTGTTTTGTTTGTTTTTTGTGTTTGTTTTGGTGTTGTTTGTTTGTTTTTGTTTTGGTGTGTTTTGTTTGGTTTGTTGTGTTGTTTTTGTTTTTCTTGTGTTTTGCTGATGATTTTGTTTTTGTTTGTGGTCTGTGTGTGTTTGTGTTGTGTGTTTGTGTTTTTGTTTTGTTTTGTTGTGGTGTATGTGATCTAGTGGTCTGTGTTTTGTTTTGTGTTTCTTGTTGTTTTTGTGTTGGTGTTGTTTTTTTGTTGTTTTTTGGTCTTTTGTTTTGTGTTGTTTTTGATTTTGTGTTTTTGTTGTTGTTGTTTGTTTTTGTTTCTGTTTTGTCTGTTTTGTTATGGGTTTTGTTGTGTGTTTGTTGTTTTTGTTTCTTGTTGTGTTTTTGTGTTTGTATTTCGTTGTTGTGTTTTGTGTTTGTAGTTGTGGTTTGTGTGTGTTGTTGTGATGTTGTTGTCGTGTGTTGTTGTTTTTTTGTTGTTTCGTGTTTTTGGTTTGTGTGGTTTGGTTGTTTTCTTTGTGTGTGGTCCGGTTTTGGTTTTGTTGTGGTTGTGTTGTGTTTTTTTGTGTTGTTGTTTTTGTTTTGTTTGTTGTGTTGTTGTTTTTGGTGTTTTTGGTTGTTTGGTTGTGGTTGTGTTGTGTTGTGCGTTGTTTGCTTGTTTCTATTTTTGTTTTTTTGGTGTTGTTGTTGTTGTTTGTGTTGTGTGTTTGTGTGTTTGTGTTGTTGTATTTGTAGTTTTGTGTTTGTCGTGTTTTTGTTTATGTAGTTGTTGCGTGTTTTGTTGTTTAGTTGTTTGTTTTGTTTTGTTGGTTTTTTTGTGTTTTTGTTGATTCTTTTTTGTATCGTGTGTCTGGTTGTGTGTCTTTTGTTCGCTGGTTTGTTGTTGTGTGTGGTTTGTGTTGTTGTTGTTTTTTGGTTTTTTTTGTTTTTGTGTTGTGTTTGGTTGTTTTTTGTTGGTATTGTTGTGTCTTGTGTTTGTGTTTTGGGGGGTTTGTTGTGTTGTGTTGTGTTTGTTTTGTTTTGTTTTGTTTTTTTTTGTTTTTTGTGTTTTTTGGTGTGTTGGGTTTGTTTTTTTTTTGTGTGTTGTTGTTGTTGTCGTTTGTGTTGTTGGTTGTTTTGTTCTGTTGTTTTGTTGTTTTTTGTGTGTGTGTGTCGTGTTTGTGTTTGTTGTTTGTTTTTGTTGGATTTGTTTGTTTGGTTATTGTTGTTTGTTGTTTTTTTGTGTTTTGTTGTTGTGTGTGTTTTTTGTTGTTTTGTGTTCATGTTGTGTTGTGTTGTGGTGTTTTGTTTGTTTGTTTGGTGTTGTTTGTTGTTTGTTGGTGTGTATGTTGTTTGTTGGTTTTGTGTGTGTTGTGTTTTTGTCCTCTTGTTGGTTTTGTTTGTTTGGTGTTGTTGTTGTGTTGTTGTGTTTGTGTTTTGTTGTGTGTGTGGTTTTTTGTTGTTGTTTTGTGTTTGTTTTGTGTTTTTGTTGTTTGTTGTGTGTGTTGTTTTTTGTGTGTTTTTTGTTGTGTGTGGTTGTGTTGTTTTTTTGTTGTTTTGTTTGTTGTTGTTTTGGTTTGTTGTGTTTGTTTGCTGTTTATTGTTTGTGTTTTGTTGTTGTATGTTTGGTGTTTTGGTTGTGTTGTGTTGCTGGTGTTTTGTTTTGTGTGTTTGTCTTGTTTGTCGGTGGTGTTTTGTTGTTTGGTTGGTGTTTTGTTTGTGTGTTTTGGTGTGTTTTGTGTTTCGTTTGTTTTTTGTTTGTTGTGTTGTTGTTTTTGTGTGTGTTGTTTTTTGTGTTTGGTTGGTTTGGTTTTTTGTTTTGTGTGTTTGGTGTTTTTGTGGGTGGTGTATTTTATGTGTTGTGTGTGTTGTGGGTGTTTTTTTTGTTTTTTGTGGGTTGTTTGGTGTGTGTGTGGTGTTGTGTTGTGTTGTTGTTTTGTGTTTGTTGTTTTGTTTGTTTTTTGTTGTTTGTTTTGTTTTGTTTGTGTTGTGTTTTTGTTGTGTTTGTTTGTTTTTTGTTTGTGTGTTTGTTGTTTTTTTGTGTGGTGTGTTGTTTTGGTTGTTTGTGTTTGTGTTGTTTGTTGTTGTGTGTTTTTTGTTTGTTTGTGGTTGTTGTTTTTGTTTGGTTTGTTTGTTTGTTTGTGTTGTTTTTTGTTTGTTTTTGTGTTGTGTTGTGTTGTGTTTTTTTGTGTTGTTGTTTGTTTGTTTTTGTTTGTGTTGTGTTGGTTTTGTTGGTTTTTGTTGTTGTTGTGGTGTTTGTGTTTTTGTGTTGTTTTTTGTGTTGTTTGTTTTTTTGTTGTGTTTTTGTTGTGTTTTGTGTTTTTTTTTGTTGTTTGTTTGTTTGTTTTTTGTTGTTTGTGTTGTTGTGTTTTGTTTTTGTGTTTGTGTTTGTGGTTTTGTTTTGTTTTTGTTGTTTTTTTTTTGTTTTTTGTGTTTTGTTTTGTGTTTTTTGTTTGTTTTGTGTGTTTGTTTTGTTTTTGTGTTTTTTTTTGGTTGTTGTTGTGTTTTTTTTTTGTTTGTTTTGTGGTTTTGTTTTTGTTGTTTGTTTTTTTGTTTTTTTTTTTTTTTTTTTTTTGTTGTTTTTTGTTTTTTGTGTGTTTTGTTGGTTTTGTGTTGTTTTTTTGGTGTTTTTGTTTTTGTTGTGGTTTTTTTGTTTTTTTTTTTTTTGTTTGGTTTGTTTTTGTTTTTGTTTTTTTTTTTTGTTTGTTGTTTGTTTTTTTGTTTTGTTGGTTTTTGTTTGTGTTGTTTTGTTTTTGTGTTTTTTTGTTTTTGTTTTGTTGTGTTGTGTTTTGTTTTTTTTTGTTTTTGTTGTGTTTGTTTTTGTGTTTTGTTTGTGTTGATTTTTGTTTTTTTTTTGTTTTGTTTTTTTTTTTTTTTTTTTTTTTTTTTTTGTTTTTATTTTTTGGGTTGTGTTGTGGTTGTTTTTTTTTTTTTTGGGGTTGTTTTGGTTTTTTGTGTTTTTTTTTTGTTTTTTTTTTTTTTGTTTGTGTTTTTTTTGTGTGTTTTTTTTTTTTTTTTTTTTATGTGTTTGGTTGTGTGTTGGGGTTTTTTTTTTGTTTTTTTTTTTTTTTTTTTGTT